>BSBK01006874.1:0-145000 GCA_027943335.1 Chamaecyparis obtusa
TATTCTTGGTCCATTCTCAATATAAATGCAAGAGATTGTTGCATTTGGAAGACACATACAGTGAGGAGTGCTATTACATTTGGAATGATCCTAAAAATCTTAACATGGTATCAGAGCCAAGTAGCAAATGTAGGAGACTAGTTTGTTGATGGTGAATATGTGACTATTTGAGAAAATATAGTCTCAGTACATGGACCATATCTCTCGAATACATTGTTGGATTTTGCTGAATTTTGGATATGTTGGTGATAAAAAAATTTAGAAGACTCTCATAGGAGTGATTGGAAAGAAAGTGTTGGGTTGAAATGTTATGACCGAATATGTACGGTTCTATGCAAAGTCTGATTTGTTAAGAAGGATGTTGATGTATGTACTTCCTGGTGTGGTCGCACAAGTGCAACTAGGACGTTGCTTATCCTCACCAAAGGATCCTATTCTCTCTTGGGACCTTACTAGTCTTAGGTGACCAACCTAAAAATCTATCAAACTCTATTGTAAGAGTCAATCTCCTTGTGCTAAACCTTGAAGGACATTCACCTTTTAGTTTTGTCTCAATGCTTCCAATCACTTAGAAGACTCTAAGTGCCCTTCTCACACAAAATACCAAAGTGGTTTTTAGGGGTACCAAATACCTTGAAAACATCCATTATGTTTCCATTTGAATCCATTTTGATGGATGTCAAAACCATTCTCAATCGGGTTCAAGAACTAGTCTTCTAGAAGCCTAATTAGGCCTAGTTTCCTTGTAGCCCTTGAAATGGTCTTTTTCCAATTTCTTGAAAAATATTCTCAAATAACTTGCAAAAAAAACTTTACATTTGAGTACCCTTTTCAAAACTATAAAATATTTAGGTAGATTTAGGGTTATATGGCCTTCCGTACATAGGCTTGCTACAAAGTAGGGCTAATAGGGCTAATAGGCCTAGGTTTCTAGGACTTTACTGATTTCTTGTTTGAAACTCACCCAAATGGATTGATCAATCCTCAATCTCACTAACATGAAATGAAAACTTCATATTCTAAATAGTTCCATACTTTTTCCATATAATCTTCCTTTCCCCTATATGCAAACACTCATTTCTCCACTGTCACACCTCTAACTGGGATCATCAGTCTCACCTAGGGCATGAATTTAAAATTAGTATCCTATCTCCTCAATCCTTCTAACTCCATATTTACACTATAAAATGTCTCCCTATCCATTCCTATTCAAAACCCTAGGTTTCCCTTAGTTAGAATTCATGGGGGAGCCATAAAACTAAAACCTACCTAGAACTAACCAGTAAACTACAATTCCCACTAAAAGATTTTCAAAAGTCTATTGAATATACTCTAAACTATTTGATGCCTAAATGAAAAAGACTTAAAAATATATCTATATCATGATTCCACTATTACAGTTCACATTCTAACTCAATAATATACTATCACCATTAACATAGCTTGACTGTATGATGAAAAACCAGGACACTTCACTATTCACAACTCAAAAACTTACATCATCACATTTCTACCTCAGGAAATGAACCACAAAGTATCTTAAGATTCCTATCCCATGATTCTACTCCTTTACATTGATTTCCCACTCCTAGAATGAGGGGAATCCAAAGATGTTGAACTAGATGCAACATTTGCAAAAATTGCTCATGTTGGCATGACAAGTTTTTAGCATCTTTTACATTTATGATGCAAACTATTTTCTAGGACCTCTATCCCACTTAGTTCAATGAAATAACTTCTTTAAGGCCATTTTAGGAATCTCCCATACATTTCTCAAGATTAAGGCACATTTAGGTTTCACTTCTCAACTTTTAGGATTATCCCTAAAGCCTAACATGAAAGTAAACTAACCTAGCTAGATTGGATAGTACTAATTACTAATCCAACTAGACACAAACACTTGAAAGACCTTCTAAAGTCCAAATTAAACCCACTTCTGAATTGGTAAAGGTAAGATATAAGCCAAAATTACTAAGAACTAGGAGGCTAGCCTAGGTGCTCCTGCACCATCCTGCCCAAGTGAAAGCTTCAATCCATCCTTGGATTGAGTAAGTTGAGGTCAATGCCCAACTTTTAAAACTATGATTCCTTGATCCATGTTGCATCTACATCCATTTTCCCTTTCCATTTAACTAAATGTTCCTTATAGTCTTTGGTTCTAGTCTTCTTATAAACCCTGGAATCCAGTATGTCATCTACCTTCCTGACTAATGTAGAAGGTAAATTAAGTTCATCCATATCTTGAATGAATTCAATTAACCTTTGATCAGGATCAGGGGTTGGGCCTTTGTAAGGAGCTAGGTCTATAACATTAAAGGCAAGGGGACAATCCACTATCTTCTGATAACTCCACCTTATAAGCATTGGCTCCATACTTTGCTAAGATAGGATAGCAGCCAATTCTTCTCATTTGCAATTTTTGAGGGACTCCTTTTTGTAACCTAGCTTTATTAAGATGCACCATTACTAAATCTCCAATATTGAATTGGATTTCCCTTCTACCCTCATCAATCTTACTCTTGTGTTTCATAGTTTTGTCAGCTAATGTTTTCTTGACTGTATCATGAATCTGTTGCATAGCATAAGAAAAATATTTAGCATATCCACTCCCCTTAACTCCATCCTTCAACTATCTAAGTTCATGGATTCATATATGGTGTATGCCATAAACAATTTCAAAGGGACTCTTACTTGTTGACCTGTTCACAATGTCATTGTATGCATACTCAGCCTGCCCAAGTAGTTGATCCCATTCTTGACCATATTCTTTAGTCAAGAATCTTAGGAGATTTCCAAGACTCCTATTTACCACCTCGATTTGACCATCTATCTAAGGATGGTAAGAAGATCTAAAGGAAAAATTGGTGCCTAGTCTTTGCCAAAGAGTCTTCCAAAAATGACTCATAAACTTGTTATCTCTATCTCATACTATGCTCAAAGGAAATCCATGTATCCTGACTATCTCTTTAAAGAATAGAGAAGCTATTTGGCTGGCATCATTGGTTGTCTTACATGACACAAAATGAGCCATCTTGCTAAACTTGTCTACTATCACATAGACACTATCCATTCCTTGTCTTGTCTTGGGTAACCAAACTTAAAAGTCCATGCTCAAGCATTCCCATGGCCTACTGAGAATAGGTAGTGGTTGATATAGGTCTGCATTAGAAGAAGTTCCTTTGGCCTTTTGACACACAATACAACTCTCAACATACTTCCTAACATCAATTTTCATTCTTGGCCAAAAGTAGAATCTTTGAAGTAGTTCTTGTGTCTTAGTGACCCCAAAATGACCACTTAATGCACCATTGTGCTTTTCTTGAATCAAATTCTCCCTTATAGACCCTCTAGGGACACATAACTTACATCCCTTAAATAAGAGGTTACTCTAAAAAGTATATTCAACATATTTACTATGGAAGTGGTTCTTATGTTCTACACATACCTTGTAAATGTATGTAAAGTCTTCATCATCACCATATAGGTCCTTGAAGTTATCTATCCCCATTCTCATCAGTTGTATCTCCTGGATAGTGAGAGCTCTTCTACTCAAGGCATATGTCACCTTGTTTAGTACTCCCTTCTTGTGCTTAATGTTAAATGTGTATGCTTGTAGGTATTCAACCCACTTCATGTTCTTCTGATAGAGTTTCTCTTGAGAGTTTAAGAAACTTAGAGCTTGGTTGTTTGAATAGACTATGAACTCCTTTGGAAGAAAATAATGCCTCCATTTACTTAAGGCCTAAACTAGAGCATACATCTCAAGCTCATAAGAAGAATATGTCTTCTTAGCTTCACTCAACTTCTCTCAATGGAAAGACACTGGTCTACCCTCTTGGCTTAAGATAGCCCCAATAGCCACGTTGCTTGCATCACACCCTATGGTGAATAGTTTCTCAAAGCTTGGCAAAACCAAAATAGTTCGAGTAGAAATATTTTTCTTGAACAACTCAAAAATCTTGTTAGCTTTTTCATTCCACACAAATTTAGTCTTCATGTCTCCTTTAATGGTGTCCAACATAGGGGCATAAATAGCACTGAATTGTCTAATAAACTTTCTATAGTGTTGATCAAGGCCATGAAAACTTCTTACCTCTATTGTTGTCCTTCAAGTGGGCCAAGTGAGGATGGCTTCCACTTTTCTAGTGTCCATTTTCAGATTGTCACAAGATAGTACAAACCCAAGGTATACCAACTCTTGTCTCATGAATTCACATTTCTCCAAATTTATTATCAACCTTTCATCATGCAACCTCTTGATAACAGTCTCTAGGTGTTGGAGATGTTCATCCTTTATCTTGATATAAATCAATCTATCATCAAGATATACCACTACAAATTTTTTAATGTAGTCCTTAAGAACTTCATTCATGAGCCTCATGAATGTGGTGTTAGGCTATTTTTCCAGTCATTGCAAAATCTCATGAAATTGGCCTCTCCCCTGCAAGTGTTTTTATTAAATGTCCTACCTTGTGATTTTTATTATTGTTACCTTGCTTCAGTCCAAACTGTATTTCCTAATTTGCAAAGCCCAGAAAGTTTTTCATGTTTCAAGGTTCGCGAGAAACATTTTTAAAAATTCTGCCACAGTGTCGAAAACTTGCAGTGTTTTGGAAAACCCATGATGTTTTTGGCTTCCCTATTTACCTTTCGGTCTGTCATTATTCCTATGTGTTTTCAATCTTTTGCTGATAACCCTCATTATTTTCAACCTTTGCCTTCCAGCTTGGTGCACTTATCTTTTAGTGCCAAAAACTTTGTGTGTTTTTGACTATGTCTTAACTGCGCAAGTCTGACTGGATAGTGGGTCCTAGTCCTATTCTGTTGCCTGGCGGTCTTCTTTGTCTTAAGCGGGCAAGTGTGATGATGTGGGGCCAGTTTATTCAAAGTGGTAGAGGGAGGAGATCAATAGTCAGTGTGTGATCACATGGAATATTCTTTCCCCATGCGATCATGTGCCTACCATTGATCTTATTTGTTCCAAGTGTTGCTTCGGTGAAGTGGGCCCGGTGTCAGAGGGGTGACAAATGGCATATCCTTATTGGCTGTCACATGGCCGCATGTCAAACTTTTCTGACATGAGATCATATGACCACTTGCCATCTGTCTGCATGGGTCCCAGCTCTTCATGGTTGGTGGTTGTTGTTCCATGGTCCCAGAGGTGGTGATGTGGTGGCTTTGGGTTGGCTATCGCATGATCGCATAGCCTAGTTTTTGGCTATGTGATCATGTGATCGGTTGACACATGTACATGGTGATGTGATGGTGTTTCATCGGTGGGCCTAAGAGATGTAGAGAAGATGGTGATGTGGCATCTTCTTGTTGGTCCATGTGATGATGTGGCAGTATCTCAACGGGGCTTATGTTAATGATTTTAATCTATGATTGGTGTGCGATTGCAAGGAATATTCTTTCCCCTTGTGATCATGCACCCACCATCTGATTTGATGCTAAGGGTTTTGTTTGTAGTGGGCCTGAGTGATTTAGTGGAGAGGATGGTGTGGCAGATCTAGTGGTTGGCACATGATCTCATGGGAGATGTCAGACCCCTTGTGATCATGCACCCACCATTTGATTTTGAAGGCTTGTAGAGCATGGGTCCTATGGCAGAGGTGACTTGGTGGTTGCAATGAGTGATGGCATGACATGTGGTGTATGGCAAGCCTGGGTCTAGGGCATGGTGATAGGTGGCATCATGTGTCACAGTTGCGGAGTTAATGGCAGAGTGGATAAAGATCTAGTGGTGCAGATAAATTTCCTTCTTGTCACTAGTTCGCAAGATGATTTGGTGGTTTGCTAGTTGGTCTGGCGACTTGGTGAATGAGTGGTAGCGGGGTCACTAGATTTTTTAGAAGAGGCAAGAAGTATTCCATGAATTGGAAAAAGTTCCTTTCTTGCCAATTCACCAGATGACTTAAGTGGCATTTTCAACACTTGCAGTCATGTGTTTGCAAAGTCTAACTAGAGTTGGGCGTTTCATTCTACGACTGGGATTTTACCTTGTTGCCAGTTCGTGGAATGTTGACTTAGGGTATCTGATGAGTTAGAGTTGTGAAGCTCGGGGAAGATGAGAAATCTACGATTGGTACTTAATTGCTGATCTCCGATCGAATCAGAACCGCCGATGTGCTGCTGGTGCCAAGACTTAACCGTTGGACTTTGAATTTGAATCTCAAAGACATTTCCAGTGACTACAAAGGACTGAAATTGATGACAAAAAGGGGCATGAGTTGGTGAAATTGATCTTCTCTGCCGATCCAATGTGATCCTGGTCCCCATGATTATTGCAGAGGAATGCCTTACCATGAAGGAATAAATGAAACAATACCCTGAAGTGTTGCAAGGGTTAATTTGGCCAAATTCCTTGGGGTTTGATAATGATTCGATACTTGGACTAGTACAAGGCTAGTTGACTATTATTTTTTGACTGTTTGAGGTTACATGCTATGGTTCAGTCCTTGTCTTGTCTGTGTTTACTCCTTGAGGGGGTTAGGTGGATTTTGAATTTGAAATGATCATATGCTTGCATTGTAACCCTAGTATAAAGGGATTTTTGTGATCATTTTGATGACATTGGGAGTTAGGTATTCAAGATTTTTCAGTTGTGAGTCCTCTACCCAGTCTGAATTGTAATGCTCTGATTTAGCTTTTGTCAACAATTGAGAGAAAGTTGCAGGTTTAAGTTGTAGTTTGCAAGCTTGTTTGTTTAGATGGATTGTATGCACTTTAGGATTCTTCAAGTTAATATAGATATATGACTCTTATCTCCCCTTTGTGTCATTGTAGATAAATTTTGAGTTTTCTAGCTCACTGCATGTTTATCCATGTATATGTCTTCATTTCTTAGTTCTAATCCAAGATTAGATTAAATGATGCTTTAGATGAGACATAGGTCTATCTCTTGTCTATGTGAGGATTTCATATAAGTAGTAAAGGAGATTATAGATGTTTTTATGGCTTTGAATCTCAAATATAATGCTAGTGTGTGTGTGTGATCTATCTAAGAAAATTTTCCCAATGGATGAGGCACTAGCCTAGATGAGTATTTCCTTGTTGACATATCCTGACTTAGATTGTTATGATTCAAACATATAAGATTAAGAGCCATCCTTTAGATTTTCAGTATTTGGTTGTATAAGGTCCTACCCCATAGCAATGGAGAGTCAATGAGTGTGTGGTTAATACTTAGCACTTTCTTGCTATTCTTTTATTTGTTATTAAAACCTAGTTCTTGGTGTATGAAGTCTATTTTATGCTAGGTTAGGTGCACTCGCCTTGGTTTTGCAAAGATAGAAGTAGAAGAGGGCAGTTAAGTCCCTATAGTTGGTCTAGTTACCCTAAGACCTCATAGTAATTTTGGAACTAACTATTTCTAAGATCCATCTGAGGGTATATTGGCAGCCTCATGAGCATAAGCATCATTTTGGACACCAACAAGATGGTGACTCTACTAGGGAAGTGTTATGCATGTTCATCTTAACTAGTAGGTCATCATTGGAAAAAATAGGGTTATCCTTGTCCCTTGTCTCTTTAACTCATTTAAACATTTTTTAAGTCAAGAAATCAATTTATAATATTCCCAATACACTTGGGTGGTGACTCAAAAATCTTGGTATCAGTACTGGTCAGTGATTTATTTTTGCAGAATGAGTTATAAAGCTACTAGGTCCTAGAGAAAGTAGCATTCTGAAGACATAATGGAAGAAGGTATTCCAAGTACTTCAAGACCTAGTTAGAAAAGGGGAGGAAAGAAAAGAAGAGGTGTTTCTCAGACTTGGAGAAACAAGAGAGATATTAGACAAGAGACCCAAGCCAGGCTTAGTCAAGAAGAAGACAATTCAGAATATGAAGAGGCTACTATTGACTTGGGACTGAATCAGTATGAAGATGAAACTCAAGTGGGAGATGATGAGTCTCAGACCACACTCCCTAAATCAAAAGAGATCTTTGAGGAGGTCTATGAACTAGAAAGAAAAGTTTAGGAGCAGCTTGCCATTAGGCAGCGAAGAGATAAAGAAAAAGAAGAAAAGGTAAGACAAGTTATGATTAGGGTTGATCAGCTAAAGAGGCAATTGCTAGATTTGGAGGCAATTAAATTTGTCCCAGAGCCTAAGAGGGTAGAGGAATAGCCTATTGTGCAAAGGAAACATGAGGAAACTAGGCCAAAGGATAAAGGAAAACAAAAGGCCATTGGAGTTTAGATCAATGAACAAGTCATTGTTGATAGGACATCAGATCCAGGACTGAGATTAGATTTAGACCTTGAGATAGCAAGAAGGAAGGAAGAGATATTGGAAAAAGAACTAGAGAAAGTAGAGTTGGAGGCTTCTACTACAGAAATCAGAAAGAAGATAGATTTTCTCAGGCATGCTTTAGGACCTTCAAATGTTGTTGCTTCCTTTTTAGGACAAGGTGGAAATCAGGGTAACAATGCAGCTCAAGCAAATGGTGTGTCGGGTGCTGCTAGAGTTCTTGATGGTTCAAACACAAGGACATCTACATCTCAAGGAATGGATCCACTATAGGGAGCTCCTATTCATGAAAGGTACAAACAACTTATCTTCTTTGGTATTCCTGGCTATCCTAATGTAATCCCTGATGAGATTAGAAAAAAGCTTCCTAAATTTACTGGAAATAATGTCATCACATGTGAAGAACATCTAAAGAACTTCATAGATGTAATAGATGATTAAAATATAGAGCCTAATGATGTTATAATGAAGCTATTTGTGCAATCCCTAATTGAGGATGCTAGGGATTGGTTTAGAGGGTTACCCCATGCTATTATAGGGTCATGGAATGAATTTAAAAATTGTTTTAAGGAACATTATGGAGATAAAACAAATGAGGGTTTTATCTTGAATGAATTCAATAACATAAAGAAGAATCAGAATGAAGAGGTCCTTGAATTTAATATAAGATTCCAAAAGGCCATGCATGGGCTCTTGCAGGTTATCAGATTAGATGACAGGGTATGTCTTGTGACATACTTGAATGCCTTTGATGCAAAGATGGGATATCTCTTGAGGGATAAGAACCCTAGAAGTCTCGAGGAAGCTTACAAATTGGCCATCAACATAGAGAGAAATAGAAGAATATCAAGAAAGATAGGAAGAAGAGATGATTGCAGGCCTCAAATGCAGAGTAAGAAAGACATGGGAAGGTCTGCTAACTCTAAACCCAAAGAGGATAACATTCTAAAAAAAATCTTAAAGGCTTTGGAAGGTTTAAAGCCTAGAGAAAAGGGAAAAAATAGGGCTATGACTATGGAGAGGTCAGCTCCAAACAATTTTAGTAGATAGCCAAGAATGCAAAATTATCCTTACAACACTCAGTGGAAAGATGGCAAGCCCATTTTCCCAACCAAGCAAGAAAAGCCTGATGGAAGGATCCCTGATCCTTTGCAGAGAAATTTAGTGAATTTATCTGATGAGGTTCCATGGTGTGTCGTTTGTCAATTTCCTCATACTCCAGAGCATTGTGTCATTGCTTTTAATTTACCTGATAATCAAGAAGGTGAGGAGCAGTATGATAAGGAAGGATGTGGTATGATTTCTTCACATGTGTGGGATGAAGTTGATACTACTGATGAAGAGGGAGAAGAGTTTGATGATGTTGGATGTGGTGCAATGAGGGGTGAGGAGTAGGTTTCTTTAAGAAGACCATCAGATGAAGAAATTTCTCAAATCACTACAGACATGGTCACTCAAGCTAGAAGCAATTACAATTTGAGAAATAGGATAGTTGAAAATGTAGCTAGTAAACCGAGCAATATGTTCATCAAGAGGATAGAGAATAGTGTACAACAACATGAAGAAAAGGGCAAGGGTGCTTGTGTTGCTAACCAAGTGAAGGTAAAAAAGAAAATTATGCCTGTTATAGCACTGAGGAACAAAGCAAAAACACCAGATGTTGTTGTTCCTACCTTTCAGAAGGGAGAGGAATCCTCTCTCAAGGACAAATCTGATTTCACAAAAGATAAAGTTGTCACTATTTTTTATGAAGACATGAATAGCCAAAAGTATGTTCCAATAGATATGTCTAAGTTTCTTTCACAGATCACTATCAAGGTTCCACTGTTGGAAATGATGAGAATAGAAGAACACAAGGTCAAGGCCTTGAATTGGGTAAATGGTGTTTCTTCTGCAGGAATCCAAGAAATGAGTAGAAATGACAAACATATGGCTTCCTTGGAAGACACACCCGATAGTAAGAGTGAAGAAATTGTTTCTAAGATCCCTCAAATCTTCTTGGATACAAATATTGTAAACAATGCAATAGGGATAGTTGGTCCTTTCTTTTTGTCCCTTGTGATTGATGGTAAAATATTGAAGAATTGCATGATCGATTCTAGAGCATCAAACACTATCATGCCTGTAGAGATCATGAAATCATTAGGACTAAAGGTTGATACACCTCATGGGAGATGCCAAGCTATGGACTCAAGAGAAGTGCCCGTTATTGGTACCATCAAGGCTTTGCCTTATAAATTAGCTACATTTCCTAACAAACAGTTGACTATGAGTGTTCTTGTAGTTGACATTCCTCCTCAATATGGAATGTTGTTATCTAGAAAGTGGAGTGCTTCCATGGGAGGAAGTATTCAATGTGACTGGTCCTTTGCCACTTTTGACATTGAAGGAGAGAGTGTGAAGGTGTCAAGGGAAGCTAGGACCCCACATATGATTGAGGAAAATGGAAAGGATAGCATGAATTCTTTTGTTGACACTAACATTGGTTCATTCCAAGTCCAGAGGAATGAGATGCAAGAGAAGGTCAGGCCTATCCTTTTGGCTGATGATGAGAATAACTTGGTAGAGGGTAATGTACTATGGACATTATATTTTGATGGAGAAATTTCTAGAGAAGGTGTTGGAGAAGGAATATTGTTGGTATCCCCAAGTGGTAAGACTTTTAAGTTTTCTTTCACTCTCTTATTTCCTTGCACAAACAATGTTGCTGACTATGAAGCCCTATTGATTGGTTTGAGACAAGCATCAAAACATGGGATCAAACATCTTAGGGTGATTGGTGATTCTGAGTTAATAGCTTCTTAGATTAGATCAAAGTATGCATCAAAAAATCAAAGGCTGAAACAATATAGAAATGTTGTATGGGATGAGATTGAGGGTTTTAGTGCCTTTGGGATTGATTGGGTGGATAGAAGCCAAAACAGGATGGAAGATTTACTAGCAAACATAGCCTTAAGGCCAGAGGATGTTACCTTTGCGGGGATATCCAGAATTGAGTGTAAGTCCAAGCCTTCTATCTCGGATAACATTGAGAATTGGCAAGTTTTTTCTGATGATCAGGATATATTAAGGTTCTTGCAGTGTGAGTCTCACTTTGATGGTCAGGAAATGGATTTCAGCACCTATGTAGACAACAAAGATGAAAAAGAGAGTGTCCTTGGGAAGGAGGTACTATAATTGAAGTCAAATAGGATCCCAAGGGGATTGGTTATTCTTGAGAGAGCATTTGATGATAAAGAGAGGGCTTGTGTACCTAGACTTACTGACAGGGTAAGTGATTTGGAGGAAATAAATCTGGGGACAAGCCAAGAACCAAGGAATGTTTACATAGGTAAATGTTTATCTCAAAGAACTAGAAGAAATCTGATTGATCTTCTCAAAAAAATTAGACATGTCTTTGCATGGTCTTATGAAGATTTGAAGGCATATAGAGAAGATCTCTTTCAACATGAGATACTATTAAAGGAAGGAACTAAACTCTTTAGGCAGAAATTAAGGCCTGTGAACCCTACTTTGGCACCGAAAATGCAAGATGAACTCAAAAAGATGATGGATGCTGGTATTATAAAGCCTATTAGACATTCTACTTGGGTGTCAAATTTGGTTCTAATCAGGAAAAAGAATGGTGACATTAGGCTGTGTGTTGATTTTAGAAATCTGAATGTCAATTCTTTGAAAGACAACTATGGTCTCCCTAATATGGAAAATATGTTGCAGAGAGTCACAGGGTCAGAGTTAATGTCCATGATGGATGGTTTCTTTGGATATAATCAGGTTATGGTCAAGGAGTCAGAACAATTCAAGACTGCATTCACCACTCCTTGGGGAACATATGTTTATGTTAGGATGCCTTTTGGCCTGGCAAATGTAGGAGCAACTTTTCAGATGGCTATGGATGTAGCTTTTGCTGATTTCATAAAAAAGTTTTTAATGGTATACCAGGATGATCTTACAGTATATTCAGAGAAGGAGGATCAGCATTGTGAACACCTTGAAAGGATTTTCATCAGAGCTCTGGAGTATGGGATTTCTTTGAAACCAAAGAAGTGTTCTTTTGGTGTTATAGAAGGCAAGGTCTTAGGACATATTGTGTCCAAGGATGGAGTGAGAATTGATCCAGAAAGGTTTATGGCAATAGACAAGCTCTCACCACCAAGAAATGTTAAAGGAGTATAGTCTTTCTTTGGGCAGGTAAATTTTCTAAGAAGATTTGTTACAAATTTTGCAGAAATTTGTATTCCTATCTCTAGAATGTTGAAAAAAGATGCAAAGGTAGAATGGAGTGAAGAAGCAGATGAATCTTTTAGAAGTATCAAACAAGCCATTAAAGATGCCCCTATTTTGAGGACCCCTGATTATGGTAAGCCCATGCAGATTTTCTCTTTTGCTTCTTATCATACAGTTGCAGCAGTCTTATTACAAAAGAATTTAGATGGATATGAGCAATATGATATCACAAGAATTGATATCATATGTAGAATTGAAATATGATATCACTGAGAAACAGGCCTATGCCTTAGTCAAAGCAGTCAAGGATTTTACGTGTTATCTTGTGGGAGCTAAGGTATTTGCTTATGTCCCTAGTGCTACTATTAAAGACATATTGGTGCAACAAGAGGTATCAGGAAAAAGATGTAGATGGATCAACAGGATCCAAGAATTCAATATAGATATCTAGATTACAAAATTGGTGAGAGGCCTAGGCCTTGCAAAGTTGATGGCACAAAGTAATCTAATTGCTAATCATGTGAATATGCTAGAAGAGGAAGAGAGACCATATATTTGTGATATGGATTACTGTGATTGGTATAAAGATGTCATCAATTACTTGCACAAGTTGTTTCTTCCCCCTAACATGAATGAAAATAAGTGGAGGACTGTCAAGTTACAGTCAGAAATGTATGCCATTATTCATGGTGAGTTGTGGTGGAGAAGCAATGAAGGAGTATTGCTAAAATGTGTGGACCATGAAAGATCTAAGACTCTATTAGAAGAAATGCATCAAGGTGTGTGTGGAGGACACTATATGGCAAAGACCACAGCCCACAAGATTCTTAGATCTTGATGCAGGAGCATCCTGGGTGTAAGAGCAATCTTGCATCACCCAAAAATATTTCTGTTTTTGAATTCAATAAGGGTTATTTTGTGCAGAGCTGCTATTTATGGAAAGTTACTATTTTTGGTAATTTTCGTATGTGCTCAGAATGATCTGATTTCTTTCTTGGAGGTTCATTTTGGTCATATAAGTCTGCCAGTAAAGTTTCATTGCCAGATCAAGTGTATATTAGAAGATATTGAAGATTTTCGGTATTGGCAGCAGGGTACAGAAACTTTGAACTCAGTTTTGAAGGCTTTAGAGGCCCCGGATGAGGTCGAAAATTTGCGTGACGGGCGCTTGCGCGGGTCAAGCCTGTAGAGCGCTTCGTGGCGTTTCCGAAATGGGGTTATAGTGGCCGAGCGGGTCAACTGGTGATGACTTATGGTCTTCGGAAGTTGGGCCACCTGAAATGGCGAAAAATAATTTTCTTCAAAATTTCTGTTCGGGTTTCAAAGGTTATCTTGAGCCGACTATGATGTAATAAAATGTAAAATAAAATAATTCTAAGTTTGGTCGGCCTTATTGGCTAAAATTCTGGAACCTTCTCAGGCGGTGGATAATTGCCTATATAAGGAAGGCTGTATTATTGTCTTAGGCAGTTCAGAATAGTTCTGGGTAGTAGATCTGGGTATTGATTCGAGGCTTTGTCCTACAGAATATTGTAAGGAATGCCCATGTGGCTTTGCATATTATAATTCTGAAAGTTTGTAATTCTACATTTGTGGAGATAATAAGAGGCCAATTTTCTGTTCTTGCATATTGTTGTTGTTTCTCTATTTTTGTTATGTGTTCGTGGTATTAAGGGGAGCACCCTTCATCAGATCTAGATTTTGGTGGCCTACAATTTTTAGGGACACACATCAGTTTGTGAGGAAGTGTGATGCATGCCAGAGATTTGCAGGAAAGTTAAAATTCAATGGGAATTTTCCACTTAGGCCTATCTCAGTTCAGTCTCCTTTTCAGAAGTGGGGTATTGATTTCATAGGTGAGATTCCAAACAAGTCTAGTGGTAGGCATTCCTACATATTAGTGGCAACAAACTATTTCACTAAATGGGTTGAAGCTATTCCTACTAGGAGGGCTACTAGTAAAGTGGTAATTGATTTTGTAATGCAGAATATTCTCACTAGATTTGGTTGCCCAGAGACAATTGTGGTTGATAATGCAATGTGTTTTCAATCATAGGAATTTGGTGATTTTTGTCAGCAATATGGGATACACATTTCATTTTCTTCTCCATACCTTCCACAAGGGAATGGC
Source organism: Chamaecyparis obtusa (assembly GCA_027943335.1). NCBI lineage: Eukaryota > Viridiplantae > Streptophyta > Pinopsida > Cupressales > Cupressaceae > Chamaecyparis > Chamaecyparis obtusa. Next base: position 14,611 of record BSBK01006874.1, read on the forward strand.
CAGGCAAAATCCAGTAATAAAAGCCTTATCAAGATTCTCAAAAGGGTGTTGAATAGAAATAAGAAAGCATGGGACTCAAATTTATGGTGGGCATCATGGGATGATAGAGTGACTATAAAGAAAGCCATAGGTTGTGCCCCATTTGACCTGGTATATGGGATAAGTGCTAGATTACCTCAGAACAATTTGTTGCAAATGTACATGTTCATCTAGGCATATGATGAAGATTTAAATGATGAGATGAGGGTGAGAATGGATGAGCTAATCCAGTTAGAGGAACTAGGGAGGGATGCACATGAGAAAAATGAAAATTTGTAGCGACAGTGTAAAAATTTGTTTGATAAGAGAGCAACTCAAAGGAGTTTTGAAATTGATGATCTGGTCCTGATGTGGAATGCAAGGCTGGAGGATAAGTGAAAGCATGGAAAATTTGATCCTATTTGGTTGGGCCCTTATCTGATTGAGAGCAAGTGGGGAACAGATTCATATGTTTTAAAGGATCTAACTAGTGGCACTTTGGAATTGCTTGTTCATGGACAATTCCTAAAGTTTTACTTCTCTTGAAGTATCTTTTACCATTAGCAGTAGTTAGGATTCTTCCCTAGGTCTCTTAGGGTTGTTTTTGGTTCAAAATTTTGTGGTCTTCTCTTCCAGTAGATTATGTTTCCTCATTGTATTTGTAGGACATACATGTCCCCAACTAGAGCCACTATTAGGCCATTTTTCCAGTCATTGCAAAATCTCATGAAATTGGCCTCTCCCCTGCAAGTGTTTTTGTTAAATGTCTTGCCTTGTGCTTTTTATTGTTGTCACCTTGCTTCAGTCTAAACTACATTTCCTAATTTGCAAAGCCCAGAAAGTTTTTCATGTTTCAAGGTCCGCAGGAAACATTTTTAAAAATTCTACCACAGTGTTGAAAACCTGCAGTGTTTTTGAAAACCCATGATGTTTTTGGCTTCTTTGTTTACCATTTAGTCTGTCGTTATTCCTGTGTGTTTTTGATCTTTTTCCAATAACCCTCATTGTTTTCAACCTTTTCTTTCCAGCTTGGTGCACTTGTCTTTTGGTGCCAAAAACTTTGTGTATTTTTGACTATGTCTTAACTGCGTAAGTCCGACCGGATGGTGGGTCCCAATCCTATTCTACTTCCTAATGGTCTTCTTTGTCTTAAGCACGCAAGTACAATAATGTGGGGCTGATTTCTTCAAAGCGGCAGAGGGAGGAGATCAACCATCGGTGTGTGATCGCATGGAATATTCTTTCCCCATGCGATCATGCACCTGCCGTTGATCTTATTTGTTCCAAGCGTTGCTTCGATGAAGTGGGCCCAGTGTCAAAGGGGTGACAAAAGGCATATCCTTATTTGCTATCACATGGTCACATGTCAGACTTTTCTGACATGCGATCATGTGACCACTTGCCATCTATCCGCATGGGTCCTGAATCTTCATGGTTGGTGGTTGTTGTTCCATGGTCTCGGAGGTGGTGATGTGGTGGCTTTGGGCTGGCTGTCGCATGATTGCATAGCCTAGTTTTTGGCTATGCAATCATGCGACCGATCGACATGTGTCCATGGCGGTGTGATGGCATTTCATCAGTGGGCCTGGGAGATGCAGAGAAGATGGTGATGTGGTGTCTTCTTGTTGGTCCATGTGATGATGTGGTAGTATCTCAGCGGGGCTTATGTTAATGATTTTAATCTATGGTTAGCATGCAATCGCAAGGAATATTCTTTCCCCTTGTGATCATGTGCCCACCCTCCAATTTGATGCCAAGGGTTTTGTTTGTAGTGGGCCTGAGTGATTCAGCGGAGAGGATGGTGTGGCAGATCTAGTGGTTGGTGCATGATCTCATGGGAGATGTCAAACCCCTTGGGATCATGCACCCACCATTCAATTTTGAAGGCTTGCAGAGCATGGGTCCTATGGTAGAGGTGACTCAGTGGTTGCAGCGAGTGATGGCATAAGATGTGGCGTATGGTAGGCCTAGGTCTAGGGCATGGTGATAGGTGGCATCATGTGTTGCGATTGCGAAGTTAATGGCGAAGTGGATAAAGATCTAGTGGTGCTGATAAATTTCCTTCTTGTCACTGGTTCGCAAGATGATTTGGCAGTTTGCTAGTTGGTCTGGTGACTTGGCCAATGAGTGGTCACGGGGTCGCTAGATTTTTTAGTAGAGGCAGGAAGTATTCCGTGAATTGGTGAAAGTTCCTTTATCACAAATTTGCCAAATGACTTAAGTGGCATTTTCAACATGTGTAGTCATGTGTTCATAAAGTCTAACTAGAGTTAGGCCTTTCATTCTATGATTGGGATTTTACCTTATTGCTAGTTCATAGAATGTTGACCCAGGGTATCTGATGAGTTAGAGTTGTGAAGCCTGGGGAAGATGAGAAATCTATGGTTGGGACTTAATTGTCAATCTCTGATCGAATCAAGATGGTTGATGTGTTGCTGGCGCCAAGACTTAGCCATTGGAGTTTGAATTTGAATCTCAGAGACATTTCCAATGACTACAAAGGACGGAAATTGATGACAAAAAAGGGGCCTAGGTTGGTGAAACTGATCTTCTTTGCTAATCCAATGTGATCCTGGTCGCCATGATCATTGTAGAGGAATGCCTTTCGGTGAAGGAATAAATGAAACAGTACCCTATAGTGTTGCAAGGGTCAATTTAGCTAGATTCCTTGGGGGTTTGATGATGATTCGGTACTTGGACCAGTACAGGGCTAGTTGACTATTATTTTTTGACTATTTGAGCTTACATGCTGTGATTCAGTCCCTGTCTTGTCTGTGTTTACTCCTTGAGGGGGTTAGGTGGATTTTGAATTTGAAATGATCATATGATTTCATTGTAACCCTAGTATAAAGGGATTTTTGTGATCATTTTGAGGGCATTGGGAGTTAGGTATTCAAGCTTTTTCGGTTGTGAGTCCTCTGCCCAGTCTGAATTGTAAAGCTCTAATTTAGCTTTTGTTAATAATTGAGAGAAAGTTGCAAGTTTAAGTTGTAGTTTACAAGCTTGTTTGTTAAGATGGATTGTATGCACTTTAGGATTCTTCAAACTTAATACAGATATATGACTCTTATCTCTCCTCTGTGTCATTGTAGATAGATTTTGAGTTTTCTAGCTCACTGTATGTTTATCCATGTATATGTCTTCATTTTTTAGTTCTAATCCAAGATTAGATTAAATGATGCTTTAGATGAGACATAGGTCTATCTCTTGTCTATGTGAGGATTTCATATAAGTAGTAAAGGAGATTATAGATGTGTTTATGGCTTTGAATCTCAGATATAACGCTAGTGTGTGTGTGTGATCTATCTAAGAAAATTTTCCCAATGGATGAGGCACTGGCCTAGATGAGTATTTTCTTGTTGACATATCCTAACTTAGATTGTTATGATTCAAACATATAAGATTAAGAACCATCCTTTAGATTTTCAGTATTTGGATGTATAAGGTCCTACCCCATAGCAATGGAGAGTCAATGAGTGTGTGGTTAATACTTAGCACTTTCTTGCTATTCTACTATCTATTATTCAAACCTAGTTCTTGGTGTATGAAGTCTATTTTATACTAGGTTAGGTGCATCCGCCTTGGTTTTGTAGAGCCAGAAGTAGAAGAGGGCAATTAAGTCCCTATAGTTGGTCCAGTTACCCTAAGACCTCATAGCAATTTTGGAGCTAACCATTCCTAAGATCCATCTGAGGGTATATTGGTAGCCTCATGAGCATAAGTGTCATTTTGGACACCAACATGTGGAGGGGGCATTAGGCAGTCCAAATGGCATGAAAAGTATTTCATATAAACCCTCATTGGTTTTGAAGGTTGTTTTCCACTCATCTCCCTCATGTATCCTAATTTGTTAATAACCACTCTTTAAATCTATCTTGGTAAAGTACTTGGCTTCTCCTAGACAATCCATTAGGTCTTCTATCCTAGAGATATGGAACCTGTACCTAATGGTTATCCTATTTATGGCCCTTGAATTAGTACATAGTCTCCAAGTTCCTCCCTTTTTAGGTGCTAGAAAAATGGGTATGACACATGGGCTGATGCTCTTTCTAATAAGATCTTAGCTTAGGATTTCTTGGATTTGTCTAGCAATTTCCTTATTTTGTTGAGGGTTCATGTTGTAGGCTACCTTATTGGGAAGGGTAGCTTCTAGTATGAAGTCTATCCTATGAATTATAGCTCTTTTAGGGGGTAATGTTGATGGTTTTCCATCACTTACAATGCCTTCATAGGTTTGTAACATACTTTGTATTTCCTTAGGTATCTTTAGTTTCTTAGCTACCTTGTCATCACTTACCTCCCTTGGCCTTAACACCAGTGCAAAGCCAACTCCTTCTCCTTCAAGGGCTTCTAAGAACTCTTTCTCACCAACCATGAGTATATTAGGTCCTACTAACTTCATCTTTTTATCCTCTAATAGTGATTGAATCTTAAATGTCACATTATCCTTCTTTAAATTATATGAAATCTTCACTCCATCATACATAGCTTGGTGATCAAATTTCCATGGTCTACCTAGGAGCAATTGACATGCATCCATAGGTAACACATCACATAGAACATTTTCCTTATATCTCCCAACTAAGAATTCAACCCAAGCCTACTCATTCACTAAGACATGTTGTCCTTTATTAAGCCATGTGACCTTGTAAGGATTAGTGTGGGGTATCCTTGCCATTTTTAACTTGTCGATTGCTTCCTCTGACACAATGTTGTCAGTAGATCCTGAGTCTATGATGACTCTACATACCTTACTGATCATCTTACATTTGATCCTAAACATGTATCTCCTCTGCCTTGGCTCCTCCTTAATCGATTCTTTGATCAATGTTCTCCTCATCATGAGGTTCTCACCTTCCTCTGATATTAGTGGTACCTCAAGGGGTTTGAATCATGCATTTATCTCTTCTTGAACAAAATTAATTCTTTTTTCACCTCCTTGATAAGTACTACCCTTCTCTGGACACCTATAGGGAGGGTGTCCCATTTGGTTACAATGGTAACACTTCATGTTGGCAAAATAGTTGCCTCTTTCTTGTCTACCACTTCTTCCTCTAAAATTAGAGCTCCTTCCTATACTACCTCTACTAGAACCTCCTCTTTTTGTTCAGTGTATTTAACTTCTCCTTGAGTCCTTGGCTCTGAACTCCTTCCACCATATCCACTTCTTTGTCCTCTACTATCTATTTCTCTACCTTTGCCTTTTGAAGTGCTAGAGTCTTGTTTCTTTCTCAACTTCTCCTCTACCTTGACAGCAAGCTGATGACATTTTTGAATGGTGTCTGGAGTCAAGAGACTCATCTCAGCCTAAATATTCCATTTGAGCCCATTAAGGTATCTTTCTACCTTGACCTTCTCATCCTCTGCAACTCAAGACCTTATACAAAGTCTTTGGAACTCCTCGGTATATGAGTTCACATCTAAGTCTTTTTTCCTAAGACTTTTTCTCTTCTTATGGATTTGGATTTCATAATCCTCTAGCACATACACATCTCTAATTTTGGCTACCATTTCATTCCATGTAGTAATTAGCTTCTTACCTTCCTTCTCTCTCTCTCTCATCTTGGAGAAATTTCCACCAAGTGAGTGCAAGGCCTGTCAATCTAGCCTAAGCCACTTTACCCTTTTGAGCCTCTATGATTACATCACACTCAAAGTGGTTCTCTAGTCCTTCTATCCAATCTAGGAATATCTCTGGTTCCATCTTCCCATTGAATCTTGGAATTCCTTCCAATGATTTCCCACTCAAGCCTTTCAATGCCTTCAAGAATAGTTCTTCAACTAGCACTAGATTTGGTTCAGGGATCTCATCCTCCAAAAGGATTTCCTTTTTCTTGTAATCTATCTTATTTTTCACCTCTTCAGCCTTTACATCTAATTCATCTACCTTTTTCTCTAATTGAGCCAATCTCTCTCAGAGTATTCTATTCTCCTCTTCATGATCTTCCACTTTCTTTTCTAACTCAACATTACTCACCATTCTTGACTCTCCTACTGATTCAGTTGGCTGGAACATTAACCACAAGCCTAATCACTTTAAGCTCTGATACCAATATGATGTATGTACTTATTGGTGTGCTCAAACAAGTGCAACTAATACCTTTCTTGTCCTCTCCAAAGGATCCTATTCTATTTTAGGATCTTACTAGTCATAGGTGACCAACCTAAAACTCTACCAAACTGTATTCTAAGAGTCAATCTCCTTGTGCTTAATGTTGAAGTACATTCACCTTTTAGTTTTGTGTCAATGCTTTCCATCACTTAGAAGACTCTAAGTGCCCTTCTTACACAAACTACCAAAGTGGTTGTAGGGGTACCAAATACCTTGAAAACATCCATTATGTTTCCATTTGAATCCATTTTTATGGATCTCAAAACCATTCTCAATCAGGTTCAAGAACTAGTCTTGTAGAAGCCTAATTAGGCCTAGTTCCTTGTAGCCCTTGATAGGGTCTTTTTACAATTTCTTGACAAATATTCTCAAATGACTTGCAAAAAAAACTTTACATTTGAGTACCCTTTTGGGAATTATAAAATATAAAGGAGGATTTAGGGTTCTATGGCCTCTGTACATAGGCTTCCTACAAAGTAGGGCTAATAGGGCTAATAGGCCTAGTTTCTAGGACTTTACTGATTTCTTGTTTGAAATTCACCCAAATGGATTGATCAATCCTCAATCTCACTAACATGAAATTAAAACTTCATATTCTAACTAGTTCCATACTGGTTCCGTATAGTCTTCCTTTCTCCTGTATGCAAACACTCATTTCTCCACTGTCACACCTCTAACCGAGATCATCAGTCTCACCTAGGGCATGACTTTAAAACTAGTATATTGTCTCCTCAATCCTTCTAACTCCATATTTACACTATAAAATGGTTCCCTATCCATTCCCATTCAAAAACCTATGTTTCCCTTGGTTATAATTCATGAGGGAGCCATAAAACTAAAACCTACCTAGAACTAACCAGTGAACTAATGTTCGACTAAAACATTTTCAAAAGTCTATTGAATCAACTCTAAACTATTTGATGCCTAAATGAAAAAGACTTAAAACTATCTCTAGATCATGATTCCACTATTACATTTCAAATTCTAACTCAATAATATACTATCACCATTAACACAACTCGAGTGTACCTTGAAAAACTAGGAAACTTCACTATTCACAACTCAAAAACTTACATCATCACACTTCTACCTCAATAAATGAACCACAAGGTATCTTAAGATTCCTATCCCATGATTTTAGGCCTTTAAATTGATTTCCCACTCCTATAATTAGGGGAATCCAAAGATGTCAAACTGCATGCAATATTTACAAAAATTGCTCATGTTGTCATGACAAGTTTTTAGCATCTTTTACATTTATGATGAAAACTATTTTCTAGGACCTCTATCCCACTTAGTTCAATGAACTGACTTCTTTAAGGATATTTTAAGCATCTCCCATACATTTCTCAAGGTTAAGACACATTTAGGATTCACTTCCCAACTTTTAGGATTATCCCTAAAGCCTAACATGAAAGTAAACTAACCTAGCTAGATTAGATAGTAGTAATTAATAATCCAACTAGACACACATGCTTGTAAGACCTTCTAAGGTCTAAGTTAAACCCACTTTTGATTTGGCAAAGGTCAGATACAAGCTAAAATTACTAAGAACTAGGAGGCTAGCCTAGGTGCTCCTACACCAGATGTCTGTTTCTATAAAGTAAGCATTAATTATAGAGTGTCACCTCTATTGGAGAAATCAAGTCATTTAATAAGAAGACATAAGTATTTTTAAACAATGGGTGACCGTATAATAGCGGGTTACACTTTTTTAGACATGATGATTTTTTCTGAAATAACATATTTTTAATAAAATATGATGATTTAAGCCTTGAGAGGTTCCATTTGAAAGAATTAATTACAAATGGTTAGCTCAAAGACTCTTAGATAAAAAAAACATTGATATAGCATCTATGCTCTTCATTCATACCTACAATGGAGTCTCCTTCTCACCTATTAAAATGCTAGTTCAAAAACTTAGTTTGACTTTATCTTTTGGCAGATCAAATGAATCCATTTGACAAACCTCTCTATGTAGTAAGATACTACTGAGGAAAATGTTTTCAATGATTATAATGTTAATATTTATTAAGTTTATTATGACTTTGTATTTTTAGTTTTACTAAACATAGATATTTCACCGTATGTCTACCTCTATGTTTGACGCTTATGGAAAAATAGTAAATGAGAGATAAAGAATTCTAAAAAATATATATGCCCTAGGTATTGAAGTTATCTTTCTATCAAAAAAATAAAAATGAAATTGGACAAATACACAAGTTATAAGATATGTAGTCAATGTATGTCAAAATTATGGTTTAGTCAAATTCAAACGTTAATAAAATATGCAATAATCATGATAATGTCGTCAAACCAATTTCATGTCCTCCATATGCATATTACAAAACTAAATTAAAAATAATCACACCGATATCTATTTTAGAAAAAAAGTTATTCTCTATGCAAATAATGTAACTCTTTGAAAATGACATTTTCAACAAGATACTAGTTTTTCGTGGGAGCAAGAAAAAAACTTTCAAATAAATTCAAAAATTAAAATTAAAAATATATTTAGAGTCTAAAAAGAAAATCCTAAAAGACTCTAATTTAATTTATCTTGTGATTTCAAATGGTTTAACGACAATATGCATCTGAATCTGATTTTTTTTTTCAAAATGTAGAGTTCAATGTCCATTTACGCAAAAAAGTATAACCTACTATTGTGGGTTCACCCCAATATAAGAGTGAGAATTTTTCATTGTGGGGAGAATAATAACCAATTTTACATTCCCATTTCAACCATCCTTAGTGGGGAGATGATTCAAAGGGAAGATGTCTTTCAAATAATCTGAGAAGGTGTTTTCTCATTTGATGTATATGGATAGTAAAAGAGCAAGGTTCCTTCTTTAAATGCCTAACCACTTGAAGGGAGATCCAATTAGGTTGAAGGTTTTCATAGTGTATAAAACATTTGGATATTCAAGACAAGTCATGTGAAGAATTTTGGTAATGTTCAAGAATGGTGACATCATTCTGTGAATTTGCATGATATTTTCTATATGGGCTCACCTTACAAAATGAAATAATTAAAATTTATAAAAGATAAGTATTTCATGTAAATTATTAATACACATAATTTTTAAGTTTGTAATTCATGCTATACTATTGGTTAGAAAATATGGTATGCTTCTACCATTGGTATTTTCGGTCGAGATAGTTTAGTGAGCTATTTGTAATCTCTCTTTGACATACCTTCAGGATAGAAGCACAAGAAAATTGCATTAAAGGGATCAAGAACTTAATGCTTGCAAAAAAATTGATTATTGAGACTAGATGCAGAGGGAATATGACATTTCTAAAGAGGACAATAAGTTGATACAATAATTTGAGCTTTAGAGGGAGAAGATAGAGGATATGATTAAATCAAGCTTTTATAATCTTGATTGTATTAATTTAGAGGGAGTAGAATATGTTTAGATGGACTCTCTCATATTCAAATAGTCAGATGAATATGAATTATGAATGCCTATATGGGCCCTGTGTAAATCATGAGGAAGTGACTATAGAAAAGTTGGATATACTAATGTATATGACTCAATATAGTGTTGTCATTATGGCAACAAAGTCATATAGCAGTTTGGAGTCAGCGCACTTGATGTAAAGATCAAAATTTGGTTAAGTGTTCAAGACTGGAATGTGTACAGAGTTCCTACAGCTTAGAGCATTAGCACACATGTGTATGAAAGAATTATGGAATGCGCCCTAGAAGTTAAGTTAGTTAGACTATGTTGATGTTTAGTCTACGAGCGCATAATCAGATATGCAAGGACATGAAAGTTACATTCAGTTGAAGTTGCACAGCCAGTGTGTGCCAGTAAAGAATAGAGCATGGAGCCGATAGCCATTATTTTAGTTTGTGGTTATAATGTAACATTGTAAAGGCTATGCATTCATTGTACTTAGGTTTCCAACATGTTTATATGTTTAATTGTAAGTACACTTAAGCCAATTCATTTGGAAGCACTATTTGTAATAAGTTATAGGGCCAACCTAGTTGTTTATTTTGTATGAGCATATAAATATAAGATGTGCCCATTGTATTCAATATTAAAGTGGAAATAGAGTTGTGATAAGCAGAGAAGAAGTATGCAAAGACAACATAAGATGTATCAGAGCTTCGCTAGAGGTCAAAGCATCAGGGTATCAAAAGAACTGATCTAGCAAGTAGTGTCATAGTGATACTTCATTTAGCAGATATAGTGTGTATTTGAGATTAGAAGGTTGTAGCCTTCACCACTTGAGAAGTGAGCTCTTGGAAAGTGCATCCTCTCCCCTAACAGGGACTATTGTAAAAGACTCCTAATAGGGGCTGACCCTTAACAAGGTCTACTATACTTAAAGCATTGTAAAGAAACTCCTAACAGGGTTAAGGATCTTCTAACAAGGATCACAAAACACTAGTGCAGAATATTAGTGGGTGTCAATTCCCATTGGGGTTTTTACCTATTTGGGTTTCCCCATAACCATATTCGTGTCATGTGTTGATTTCATGTTTAATGTTTATGTGAATGTTTAATTCAATACTTAAGCATTTAAGTTCAGTATAAAGATTAAAGTGAAAAGTTAAAATACAGTGAACACTGATTCACCCCCCCTGCTCTCAGTGTTCCCATTCCTAACACTGACAACTTCCAAATTATTATTAGTTGTATTTGTAAGAGTTATTGAAAGGTCACGATATTACAACAAATTGACCTTCTATTGTGATAGACATCATGTGATGGCTGAAAAAGATCACAATAGATGATTTCTTGCATCATGGGTTAAGTTCCTTAAACAAACCATTGACCTTGTATTGTGATAGACATCGTGTGATGGCTGAAACATATCACAATAGATGATTTCTTGCATGGTGGATTTAGTTCCTTTAATAGACCATTGACCTTCTATTGTGATAGACATCATGTGGTGGCTAAAACATATCACAACAGATGATTTATTTCATGGTGGATAAAGTTCCTTAAACTGACCATTGACCTTCTATTGTGATAGACATCATGTGATGGCTGAAACAGATCACTATAGATGATTTCTTGCATGGTGGATTCAGTTCCTTAAACATACCATTGACCTTGAATTGTGATAGACATCATTTGATGGCTGAAACATATTACACTATATGATACCTTCCATTGAGGATACATTACCTATGGAAGTTTTTGAGTTACAGTGACATGGGACTTGATATTCTTGGTCACACCATACCTCTAATATCATATTGAGGTAATATCTAAAATATTTTTTGAGTTTTAGTGAATATCATGAGACTTGATATTCTTGGTTAGACCATATCTGTGATGTCATATTGAGGTAATATCTAAAATATTTATTGAGTACCTAGTAGACATCATGTGACTTGATGTTGGTAGGCTAGTACTCTAAGTACATGGTGAATATCATGTGACTTGATATTATGTTGCCATTACTTCTAATATGATGAGATGATATCTCTATAAACTCTGATATTACATTAAGGTAATATATCTTTTCACATTATTTTTGAGTACTTGGTGAATATCATGCGACTTGATCTATTCTATGGCCAATACTATCAATATCATGAGATGATATTCTTATGAATCTATGACTTATCATGAATATCATTTGACTTAATAATCCTTGTCAGACCATATCTTTGATATCAAGGTAAATGATATCTTTTGATCCTAATCACATGTTTAATCTTCCCTGGCTAAGAGGGAGTGTTGATGTTTTGTAGCTTCACTCAAATAAACACTATGAGTCAATACTAGTAAAGATATGTATATATGACATGTATATTTACTAATATATATATATATATATATATATATATATATATATATATATATATATATATATATATATATATATATATATATATATATATATATATATATATATATATATATATATATATATATATATATATATATATATATATATATATATATATATATATATATATATATATATATATATATATATATATATATATATACATATATATATATATATATATACATATATATATGTATATATATATGTGTATATATATATATGTATATATATATACATATACATATGTATATATATATGTATATATATATATATACATATACATATGTATATATATATGTATATGTATATATATATATATATACATATGTATATATATATATATATACATATGTATACATATATACATATATACATATATACATACATACATATATATATATATATATATATATATATATATATAATATTAATTGTATAATAATGAATAGACATGTCCCATGAAGGGATATGTCTCTTCTTGGCCCATTCTCAATTTAAATGCAAGAGATTGTTGCATTTGGAAAACACATAGAATGAGGAGTGCTATTACATTTGCAATGATCCTAAAAACCGAACACTCTTTTACTAATTAAAACTTCCACTAGTTAATGCTAAAGGTAGCATTAGTATATAACCTTTGCAAATGACAAAGTCAGTGAAGACCAAATTTTTTTAATAACTATACTTATTGTAAAACATCAAAATTAACTTCAATACATCTCACTATGCAAATAAATCTAACTGCGCTTTCATCTAGGTGGTTTTACATTTATTTTACCTTAATTGCTCCCCCTAAGCTAAAATAGGCTTAGTTTTATGGTGAATTATCCATATTTTTTTATGTTGTGGAGATCTCTATCAATTAAGAAGAATTGATTTCACCTTTTCTAATTGGTGCAAGAGCACCTTCATTTTTGTTTAATTTTGCAAGCCTATTGTGTGTGTGGATTTCCCTAAGGTCATGTGGACCATGTTTGTGGGATCCATTTGGATGTGAAGTCTTAGAAGGTCTTAGGTAGAGGTGATCATCTCTTAGTCCTACCTTAGGATAATTAGGTATGTTATGATGTCGGGCTTTGTCTTTGAGGTTTTGAGCATTGGATATGAATTTTAGGGTCTAGATATACCCTAGGACCCCTTGATAGCTTCCTAAGTTCATTTGGAAGGAAGATTCAAAAAGTTGCTTAGCAAATTTTGCAACTTTTGGAAAGTTGCTCGGCCTAGTTAGCCTTAAGACCTTAATCAATGTTTAAGGGCTCAAAACCTCCCCTAAGCCTAACCTAATAATATTTATGCATGTTTGGGCTCATATCCCAAGGTTGGAAGTGATATTTTATGGAGGATCTACTTTGAGAATGTACACAGTCTGGTTTTTGAAGGAGATTTGTAAGAACAATGAACAAATGAAGGAATATTTAGTTAGATTTTGATCGATTGGTGGATGTGTAGTGTTAGTGTGTGGATAAATTTTACATTCCTATAATTAGTTTAGGTTTTTTTAATCTTTTCCTTGTCTATTTTTAATTCTTCACAGACTCCTGGTTCACTGGTTTCTACCGAGGAGCTTGAGAATATGAGGGTCTAACTCACTGTCCCACCCTCCAATCTATATGACCTTTTGGGGATATTGAGTAGACCCCATGTATGTAACATACATGGAAGGAGGGGCCCTGGTATGCATGAAAATATTTTTTACAATCCAGCCCTAGGCGAGCCATGGCGAGTCCATCTAGGAAGGATTGAATGAAGAAGGGGAAAAGCTTGTAGAGGAGTGATGGAAGCTACATGGTAGGAATTGGAGATCTTGGACACATCCATTGCCAAGATCAAGATGCAAGAGGAAGATTTGATCAATCCATTTGATTAGTCAAAACTATCTTTTACTTCACAGAATTAGGAATAGGCCTAAAGTTTACTAAAAAGACCTATTTTTAGTAAGGGGGTTGTACTACCTTGGAGGGACCCAAAAAATACAAAATCCTTGAGTGTTACCTCATATAGAAGGGATTCACAATTGGTTTGTAGGGTCCTTTGTAAGAAGTCAGGAATAAAGCCCTATTTTCTTGGAGAGGAGGCCTAATTGAGCCCTTCCCTGTAGCCCTATTTGACAAAGGAAGTACCAAATTGGTAAGAAGAATGGGTGAAGTAAAGATTGGAATAGGTGTATTGGCACATTTTAAGAAACTTTCCCACACCTCCTTTCCTTTGCAAGCTCCCTAGTTCATTGGGAGGTGGAATACCTGATGGGATTCTAAAAGGCCATCTTTCTTAGTTCTTTTTATCCTCCTTCCAAAAAGTTATTTTGCAAACATACATGAATTTATGGTTTTTGGTGCAAGAGCACCTAGGCTAACCTCTAATAGTTAGTCAATTTTGGCTTGTACTTGACTCTAGCCAAGTCAAGAAGTTATTATATATTGGTTGAGGACCTTAGAAGGTCTTTTTTTATGTTAGCTAGAAGAATTAGTCATTAAGACTAAGGTCACACTAATAGCCTATGTTAGTTGTTATTTAAATTTCTTAATGCTAGGAGTTAGGGAGATTGAGTAATTAATATGTCTAAGGCCTAAGAATGGTTAATGATTGTTAAATAAATATGATGATCATGAATTATCTTGGATCCTTGAAAGATGTGAGGATAAGAAGCCTATAATATAGGATTAAGGCATCTATCAAAGTTTCCAAGTGTTGTAAGAATGTTGTCATAACAACATTTGCACTAATTGCAAATATTGCATGCAACATGGATAGCCTCAGATTCCTTTGATTTTGGGAGGTTATGCTCAAAAAAATAGGCCCTATATTGGTGGAGGAGACAAATAATATATTAATGGCTTGAATCTCCAAGCATTGGATGCATATTGTAAAAGTTTGAGTTAATGGAATGAGCTCTACAACTCTATTTTTGAATTGGTATCTTGGTTTTTCAAGGAAAATTCATACTTGAAGCTTGAAAAGTGTTGATAAAATGGTTTAGTCATGTTCTATATGGTATTATAAGACTTTTTCATTTTATGTGTTAATGGTTTAGAGTACTTTTATCATAGTCTTAAAGTTGTTTTAGTTTGGGACCTTTTCTTTCGTCACACTATGATAGAATTTGTGAAAGTGGCTCCCACATGAGATTCAACCATGGAAACACAAAATAAGTGGTTTAATCTTCAATTGGGTCATCTATACATATTTTATCTAAAGGTAGGAATCATCATGAGAAAAGGAGCTAGCTTTATGATCAGGCCCTAGGTGAGTTAGACATACCCAGTTAGAGGCTTGACAAGGAGAAATCAAGTCATTTCATGTGGGGAATGGGAAGTAAAGTACATACCCAGGAATTTTTATGGTATTTTTTCATGTTATTTATCCATCCTAAGCATTGGTAAGTCATACCAATCCATTAGGATAATTTTTGAGCAATTTTAAATAGTCCTAGATAGGCTGTCCTAGAAACTAGGCCTTTTAGCCCTCTTTCTCCTTGATATTAGGAAGGAGGTGTACGGATCATGTCAGAGCCTTAGACCTTCAAAATATTTAATTTAAGCCAAAATTTTATGCATATATAAATTTATATTTTTAGGTTTTTTGGATATTTTGGTCGAGAAAGGGAAAAAGCCATTAAAAAATGCTACTAGAAATAGACCTAAAATTAAGGTCTCTTTTGGTGAAATCTTGAATCCGATTAACCTATGAGCCAAGAACCTTCTGAAAATAAGTCAAATGGGATGGAAAATGAATTAATTCAATGTGAATAAGGTCCCCACAATGAATTTTGAAATTTATGAATTTTTAGTGGATTTGGCACTTAGATCCATGTAAGTGAAAGTGAGAAAGAGAACCAAAATTAAGGTGTGGATCATCCAAGGTGGATTTTTCAAGGTGTGGCTCTTGTAGTAAAGATTTAATAGGACTTATTTAATGATCTAATCCTATTAGGATATCCTATAGATGCATAGGATACTAGGAGATAAGAGAAATCTCTTGGTGGGAGTGGAAAACTAAGCCTAGGAGTTTATCCTTACATCATATTGGTATCAGAGCTTGGTTGATCAAGCTTGTGATTAATGCATCAATATTATAAATCAGTAGGAGATAATACACCAGCTAGATCTATGGTGACTAATGTTGAACTATCAAAGAAGGTTGAGGAACAAGAAGAGGATAACAAATTGTTAAGGCAAAGACTAGCCCAAATGGAGCAGCTCTTGAGTGAAGTCCAAGACAAAGCTAATAGGGTCAAAGAGAAGATTGACCTTGAAGAAGAAGATGAATCAAAGGAGAAAGAATTAGATTTGGAGGAAGAAGCACTAGCTCCTGACCCTGTTCTTCCTAAAGATCCATTCTTGAAAGAACTGAAGGCATTGACTGGCAAGGCTTTAGAAGGTGTCCCACTCTTTAGTGGACAAATGGATCCAGATTTAGTTGTGGATTGGATTGATAGCATAGAGAACTATTTTGAATGTGATGGTATCTCTGAAGCTCAAAAGGAAATGGTGGCCAAGTCTAGACTATGATGTTCAACTCTTACTTGGTGGAAGTTTGTGAAAACTGAGATGGAAAAGGATGGTAAAGGTCCTATTGTGACATGGAAGGGTATGGTATCCAAAGTCAAGAAAACATATCTTCCTAATGACTATGAAGTCCAAATGCATAGAAGGAGACACAATCTTAGGCAAAAAGATTTGGATGTTCAAGAATATACCGAGGAATTTCAAAAATTGTGTTTGAGTTTCAAGGTAGTTGAAGATAAGAGCATCAAGCTAGAAAGGTATTTGAATGGACTCAAATGGTCTATTCAAGAGGAGATGAGCCTAGTGAACTTCAAATCCATTAGGCAATGCTATCAAATGGCCTTGAAGATAGAGGAGAAGAGAAAGAGAAAGCAAGAGAGCTCCAAAGGCAAAGGTAAAAGAAAGGATACTAAAGGTCAAAGAGGTGGCTATGGTGGAAGAAGTTCTGATTCAAGAGCTCAAGGTGAGGTAAAATTCAGTGAGCAGCAAGAAGGAAGCTCAAGTAGAGGTGGTAGAGGAATAAATTCTAACTCTATTTTTAGAGGAAGAAGTGGTGGTTCTTCACAAGGAGGAAGAGGCAATTATTTTGCCAATATGAAGTGCTACCATTGCAATCAAATGGGGCACCCTACCTATAGATGCTCTGAGAAAGGTGGCTAATCACAAGGAGGTGATAAGAGAGCTAACCTTGTTCATGAAGACATAAATGTAGAAGATAAACATTTTGAGATTCCATTAAATTCAGAGGAAGGGGAGAACCTCATGATGAGGAGAACTCTAATCAAGGAACCGGTGAAGGAGGAGCCAAGCCAAAGAAGATCTTTGTTTAGGATCAAATGCAAGATTATGGGGAAAGTATGTAGGGTCATTATTGATTCAGGCTCTACTAATAATATAGTGTCAGAAGAAGTAGTTAGCAAGCTCAAATTGAAAATGATATCCCATACCAATCCTTACAAGGTTACTTGGCTCAATAAGGGTCAACATTTGTTAGTGAATAAGCAAGCATGGGTGGAGTTATCCATTGGAAGGTACAAAGACAAAGTGTTCTGAGATGTGTTGCCTATGGATGCATGCCATTTGCTCCTAGGTAGAACTTGGAAATTTGACTGCCAAGCCATGCATGATGGAGGAAATAATTCTTATTCTTTCAAGAAGGATAATACAACCTTCAAAATTTAGTCATTGTTGGAGGATGCTGAAGTAAAGACAGCAGGTCCAAATGTTCTTATGGTAGGTGAAAAAGAGTTCCTAAAAACCATGGAAGAGAGTGAAGGCATAGGGTATGCATTAGTGTTGAAACCAAGAGAAGGAGGTGAAGACAAGGTGACTAAGAAGACTGAATTACCAAAGGAGATTTAAGGTATGTTTCAGACTTACCAAGGCATTTTAAGTGATGGTCAACCTTTAGCCTTACCCTCTCAAAGAGCCATAAGTCATAGGATAGACCTTATCCCAGGAGCTACCCTACCTAACAAAGAAACCTATAAGATGACCCCTCCAAAAAATGAGGAAATAGCAAGGAAAATACAAGAACTCTTAGACCAAGGCCTAATTAGAAAGAGTATTAGTCCATGTGTTGTACCCACCATACTTACACCTAAGAAGGGAGGAACTTGGAGGCTATGTATTGATTCAAGGGCTATCAATAGGATAACCATAAGGTATAGGTTCCCTATCCCTAGGATTGTAGACTTAATGGACTATTTAGGTGAAGCAAGGTACTATAGCAAGATAGACTTGAAGAGTGGATACCACCAAATAAGAATCCATGAAGGAGATGAGTGGAAGACAGCCTTCAAGACTAATGAAGGGTTGTATGAATTTCTTGTCATACCATTTGGATTGTCAAATGCCCCCTCTACATTCATGAGACTCATGAATGAAGTACTCAAGGACTACATAGGCAAGTTTGTAGTTGTATATCTAGATGATATACTAATTTTTAGCAAGACAAAGAGTGAGAATTTGGAGCACCTTAACATTGTTTTCAAGAAGCTTCATGAAGAGAGGTTGATGATCAATTTGGAGAAGTGTGAGTTCATCAAATCAGAATTTGTGTGTCTTGGGTTTGTTTTATCTTATGGAAATCTGAAAATGGATAAGAGCAAGGTAGAGGCTATCATGAATTAGCCTACTCCAAGGTCAGAAACTAAGGTAAGGATTTTTCATGGTCTTGAACAATACTATAGGAAGTTTATAAGACAATTTAGTGCAAATTGTTCTCCTATGTTAGACACTATCAAAGGAGGAATGAAAAATAAGTTTGTGTGGAATGAAAATGCTAATAAGAGCTTTGAGTTGTTGAAGGAAAGAATAGCTACCCAACATTTTTTGGTGCTACCAAGCTTTGAGAAGCTATTCACCATTGAATGTGATGCTAGCAATGTAGCAATTGGGGTTTTTCTAAGCCAAGAGGGTAGACTAGTGGCTTTCCATTCTGAAAAGTTAAGTGAGGCTAAGAGGAAGTACTCCTCATATGACTTAGAGATGTATGAATTGGTCCAAGATCTAAGAAAATGGAGGCACTACTTGCTTCCCAAGGAGTTCATTGTGTATTCATACAATCAAGCACTTAGCTTCCTAAATTCACAAGAGAAGTTGAGTCACAAACAGATGAAGTGGGTTGAGTAACTACAAGCCTACACCTTCAATATTAAGCACAAGAAGGGTGTACTAAATAAGGTGGCTGATGCATTGTCAAGAAGAGCCCTCACACTCCAAGAAATTTAGTTCAAAAGCATGGGGTTAGCTCATTTCAAGGATCTATATGTAGATGATGAAGACTTTTCTGACATCTACAAGGTATGTGCTGAATACAAGAATCATTTTCATAGTAAATATGTTGATTATACTTTGAAAAGTGATTTCTTGTTCAAAGGGAATCAATTGTGTGTTCCTAGAGGTTCCATTAGAGAGAATTTGATTCAAGAAAAGCATAATGGTACTTTGAGTGGTCACTTTGGGATCACTAAGACTCAAGACCTTGGTTCAATGTTTTACTTTTATCCTAGAATGAATCTTGATGTTAGGAGGTATGTGGAGATTTGTGTAGTATGTCAAAAGGCCAAGGGCACTTCTACAAATGCTAGTCTTTATCAACCACTACCAATCCCTACTAGGCCATGGGAATGCTTAAGCATAGATTTTGTAGTTGGGCTACCCAAGACAAGACAAGGGATGGATAGTTTTTATGTTGTTGTTGATAGGTTTAGTAAGATGGCTCACTTTGTGCCATGCAAGACTACACATGATGCAAGTCAAATAGCATCTCTATTCTTCAAAGAGATAGTGAGAATACATGGACTACCAGTCAGCATTGTTTCAGATAGAGACATAAAATTTATCAGTCATTTTTAGAAGACTCTTTGGAAAAGATTGGGCACTAACTTATCTTTTGGGTCAGCCTACCATCCCCAAATAGATGGTCAAATAGAGGTTGTAAATAGGAGCCTTGGAAACCTTCTAAGATGCCTAACTAAGGAGTATGGTTAGCAATGGGATCAGTTGATTGGGAAAGCTGAATATGCCTATAATGATACTATCAATAGATCAACCAGGAAGAGTACATTTGAAATTGTATATGGACTACATCCTAGAGGAGTCTATGAGTTGAGGGATTTAAAATATGGAGTCAAGGAAAGTGCATATGCTAATGGCTTTGCATTTTCTATGCAAGAAGTTCATGAAATAGTGAGGAAGACATTGGTAGACAACACCACCAAGCACAAAGCCAAGGTAGATGAAAGAAGATGGTTAGTAGAGTTAAAAGTTGGTGATCTTGTTATGATACACTTGAAAAAATCTAGGTTGACAAATGGAGTCTCTCATAAGCTACAAATGAGGAGGATAGGACCATGTCCTATATTGGAAAAGTATGGTGATAATGCCTTCAAGATAGACCTATCGGAGGATAGTGGATTGTCCAATATCTTTAATGTTTTAGACCTTGTCCACTACAAGGGACCAGAGAAAAAAAAAGTGACTAGAACATCAATGAGGTGATCAAGGATGTGGAAGATCTTCAACTTCCTACTGCTACAGGTACAAGACCAGACAGTGTACTAGACACAAGGACATACAAGAAAATTAGACATAAAGAGTATAAAGAGAACCTTATTTAGAGGTATGGGAATAATTTTGCTAATGCTATTTAGGTCAAGGAAACAAAGTTCAAAAGGTTATAAATTTATCCTAGCCTCATCAATCCAAGGGTGGATTGAACTTCTTATTTTGGAGAGGATGGTGTAGGAGCACCTAGGCTAACCTCTACTAGTTAGTCAATTTTGGCTTGTACTTGACTCTAGCCAAGTCAAGAAGTTAGTATAGATTGGTTGAGGACCTTAGAAGGTATTTTTTTATGTTGGCTAGGTGAATTATTCACTAAGACTAAGGTCACACTAATAGCCTATGTTAGTTGTTATTTAAATTTCTTAATGCTAGGAGTTAGGGAGATTGAGTAATTAATATGTCTTAGGCCTAAGAATGGTTAATGGTTGTTAAATCAATATGATGATCATGAATGATCTTGGATCCTGGGAAGATGTTAGGATAAGAAGCCTATAATATAGGATTAAGGCATCTATCAAATTTGCCAAGTGTTGTAAGCATGTTGTCATAACAACATTTGCACTAATTGCAAATATTGCATGCAACATGGATAGCCTCAGATTCCTTTGATTTTGGGAGGTTATGATCAAAAAAATAGGCCCTATATTGGTGGAGCAGACACCTAATGGATTAATGGCTTGAATATCCAAGCATTGGATGCATATTGTAAAAGTTTGAGCTAATGGAATGAGCTCTGCAACTCTATTTTTGAAGTGATATCTTAGTTTTTGAAGGAACAGTCATACTTGAAGCCTAAAAAGTTTTGATACAATGGTTTATTCATTTTCTATAGGGGATTATAATTATTTTTCATTTTATTTGTTAAGGGTTTAGAGTAGTTTTATCATAGTCTTCAAGTTGTTTTAGTTCAGGACCTTTTCTTTGGTCAGACTGTGACAAAATTTGTGAAAATGGCTCCCACATGAGATTCAACCATGGAAACACAAAATAAGTGGTTTAATATTAAATTGGGACCTCTATAAATATTTTATCTAAAGGTAGGAAGCATCATGAGCAAGGGAGCTAGCTTTATGATCAGGCCCTAAGTGAGTTAGACATACCCAATTAGAGGCTTGACAAGGAGAAATCAAGTGATTTCATGTGGGGAATGGGAAGTAAAGTACATCCCCAAGAATTTTTATGGTATTTTTTCATGTTATTTATCCATCCTAAGAATTTTTAATTTGTATGAATCCATTAGGATAGGTTTTGGGCAATTTTCATCAGTCCTAGACAGGCTGTCCTAGAAACTAGGCCTTTTAGCCCTGTTTCTCCTTGATATTAGGAAGGAGGTGTATGGATGGTGTCAGAGCCTTAGAAATTAAAAATATTAAAGTTAAGCCAAAAGGGTATCCATATCTAAAGTTATATTCTCAGGTTGTTTGGAGATTTTGGTCGAGAAAGGGGAAAAGCCATAAAAAAAGGCTACTAGAAATAGGCCTAAAATTAAGGTCTCTTTTGATGAAATCTTGAATCCGATAAACCTATGAGCCAAGAACCTTCCGAAAATAATTCAAATGGGATGTAAAATTAATTAATTCAATTTGAAGAATGTCCCCATGATGAAGTTTTAAATTTGTGAAGTTTTAGTGGATTTGGCACTTAGATCCATCTAAGTGAAAGTGAGAAAGAAAACCAAAATTAAGGTGTGGCTCATCCAAGGTGGAGTTTTCAAGGTGTGACTCTTGTAGTAAAGAGTGAATAGGACTTATTTAATGATCTAAGCCTATTAGGAGATCCTATAGAAGCATAGGATACTAGGAGATAAGAGAAATCTCTTGGTGGGAGTGGAAAACTAAGCCTAGGAGTTTATCCTTACATCAGTTTTCAAGCATATGAATT
This sequence comes from Chamaecyparis obtusa, assembly GCA_027943335.1. Lineage (NCBI taxonomy): Eukaryota > Viridiplantae > Streptophyta > Pinopsida > Cupressales > Cupressaceae > Chamaecyparis > Chamaecyparis obtusa. Next base: position 37,021 of record BSBK01006874.1, read on the forward strand.
TATGGTTTTTATGTATATGTTATATATATATGTGAAGACATGGAATAGAAATATGGATAGTTTAAAGACATGGTATTTTCTTGAATTCATGGATAGTAATGGTATAATGTAGTAGCTATACATGTTAATGAATGTTTCCTTGCCTAACCGTGGATTGCAAGATCTTTGCAAGCGGGGAAAATCAATCACTATTTTCTGTTGCATGCAGCGCATGGATTTATTTCCCTTAACATGCTATATTTCTGGAGATTTATTCATGTTTAATGTTGTTTTTATTCTAAAACTTTATGAGTCTGTAACTGATCCTCATTTATGGAGTGATCTTAGATTTAGGTGGTAGTTGTAATTTTTCCTTCAAATACTGGACTTTTTAACTCTTTAGGAGTTAGTCGAATGAATTGGTTTTTATAATAGAACTATTGTGATACTATTTTCAATCAAGTGTAATCATATGCTATGGATGAATAGAATGCACAGTTTGAGTTTATATCTTTTATCTTGATTATATTTCATGTTCACTCATTCAAGGGGGCCCACTTGATGAGTGAATTGTTTTTTTAGCATAGAATTCATTTTGCTGTTCATTTCTAAGTAAGATAGAACTCTACTATTCCTATAGCTATTGATAATAGAATTGGTAGATTGTTCCTGCAACATAGGCTATTAGAGTAATTCCTACCCGTGATTTCATGCTTTGTTAGAGTAAGTTCATTTACTGGTTTAGCATAGTTCCCCTAAAGCTTAAGCATTTGAATTCCATAGGATAGTGTTAAGATTGAGAGAGTTTGGAGCATATATTTTGTGAATGCCATTCCAAGTTTATGTCCCTGGTCGATAATTAAATGAGACTGAATAATTCATATAGAAACCAATTAGTGTGTCAAATCCTGAAATAGGAAGTCCATTGCTATGGGTTTCTAATACCATTATTTGGCCAAGCATTTTTTGATGTCATTACCAGGGATGGTGTTAATTCAAACTTATCTTTGTAGTTACATTTTTTGTTCTTATAATCAAGAGCTTAGTCTTAAGTAAGCATTTTATGCAGAGAAGGAGAGACCACCTTGGGAGATTTCTTCCTCATAATAATCAGGAGGAACCATTTGATATTTTTAACCTTGAACTTGAAGAGCCCCAAAATGAGAACAAAGAAGAAGAACCCTTTTAAAATCCATTTGTTGATGCTCATGAACACATATCCTCTTCATCCTCTAAAGAATCACTGCATTTGAATGACCTTTTTGCTAAACCCAAATACCAGGACAACCCACTTGCTCTTATTATCTATCAATGCCACCACCAAGTCCTCCTCCATGAATGGCTTAGCCCACCTTTCCTTTTCCTATCCCTACTCAGCAAGGTAATCAAAATTTAAAGACCTTCCTCTTTGAGTTTGACATCCTTTGCCAGAGTTATGACTACACAATTGATGGCCACAAGCTGAAGATGTTTCCATCCACTCTAAAAGAGGTTTCCTTAAGATGGTTCATGGGGTTGGGTACCAATGTTGTAGCAGATTGGAATGCAATGAGCAATCTATTTCTTTCAAAGTATAAAGGATATTGTAGGGGTCAAGATTTGAAAGGTGATGACATTTTCAAAATGTCCTAGAAGGAACATGAAAACTTGGAGGATTATGTCTCAAGGTTCATGTTCAACCTGTAGAGTAATATACAGCACCAGCTAAATGGGGAATCTCAAAAATATCTTTTCATAAAAGGTGTGAATGATGGAAGCATTAAGGCTCTAGACTTGATGTTAGGAGGAGATATTACATAGAAAAAATGGGCTAACATAAAGAATATATGTCTAAATTATTCAAGGGCCACTTTGAAGAAAGGTAGGGGACTTAGAGACCTACCACATAATTCCAATGGTGGTTCGGGAGTATCCAAGATGGAGTTATCCAATCTATTGTTTGACTTCAAGAAGGACATCATTAACGATGTCAGAACTCAGATGGATAGTATGCAAGAAAGAAGGAAGAAGGAGGAGGTAGATGATGTGCTGGTCAAATTTTGTTCTCGTTACAGAGAAAAGAAGAGAAATTGTAGATGCAAGACAATTGCATTTGTGGACATTAAGCCAATGCCCACTGAGTTTAAAGTCATAGATGAGGAGAATGGATAATTTTTCTATGTTTCTCAAAAGTGTCCATGGGCTCAAAGATAAGGTATACCTCTAGACCCCTTGAATAATTTTGGTTATAATAATAGTAGTCAATGGCCAAACCATAACCCCCAAAATTTTTCCCCTCAAGGCTAGAATTTGAATTATAGTTGGTCTAACCAAAAAATGCACTATACCCAATCCTATCAGCAACAACCACCATTTAACCCATACCAAAAGCAGTTTAACTCCTATCAGCATCCATAACAAAGTAACCAATGGCCACCTCATGCTAACTAGCAATAACAACAACCTCAGTGGGGACCTAGCTAGCCTAGTTAGCAGCAAGCTCTCATGCCTCCACCTCAGCATCAAGCTATTATGCCTCCACCTCCTGCAACCAATAATAATCCTTAAAATCCAATTCAACTTCCTTCACAACTAGCTCAAAATCCTAATAACAAGCAGCAAGCTTATTCCTTACAAGTAAATGATATCCATCTCAGATCAAGAACTATGTTGTCTATGCCTAAGGAGCCTATAATAACTGAAGTTGTTGATGTTGAGGACATACCTATGAACCAACCTACTGATGTTCCACCTATTCCTCAATCTGCTCCTCCAAAAGAAATCCTATAGTAGCTGATTTAATTGATCAACTCAAACAAATGATAGTACAAATTCCCTTGTTGGATGCCCTTAAAGAAGTCCCAATATATACCAAGGCAATAAAAGAAGCCTCTATTAAGAAGCCTGGAAGGAAGACAAAAGACCCTAACACTGTCCATGTTTTAGGACATCTCTCTGATCTCATTCTAAGAAAAGTCTTAATGCCTAAGTATTCTGATCCAGGGATCTAGTGGTCACCATTCATATTAATGGTATCCAAATTCAGAATGTCCTGATTGACCTAGGAGCATCAATCAATGTCATGAATAGGGAAGTTTTGTTGAGGCTTAGCATCATTGGTTTGTGAGATACACCTACAATAATGCAATTAGTTGATAATTCCACTATCAAGCCAGATGGCATGGTTGAAGATATTGTTGTCACACTGGATTCTGTAGACTACCCTTTAAATTTCATAGTCTTGGACCATGAAATTAAGCTATGTGAGTTAAACTAGAACATAAAAGGAAACTAAGTTAAAATGCCATGGAAACTAAAATATGATGCAAGAATGAAGACTAGAATGCAACAAGATCTCAAAAGCTCCAATGTCACCAAGAAAATTTGCAGCATAAGATTAGTATCAAGAATGGGGATGTTTTGAATGACAAAAGAGCTCTCCTTTTAAAGATAAATGGACCATGGAGATTAAGAGGAAAAAGATTTGATCAAGGGTGGAGTTTGAAAGTGGGATCAATCCTTGTGCACAAATATCCTCCAATGAGAAAGAAGTGTTAAATTTTGTGTCCCATGTGAGACAAAAAGGCATGTGCCACTATAGAGCACACAATGCATGGTACCAGATAATCCTGAACATACTCCTCTATCATCCGGTCACAACTAAGATGTCTTTTGATGATGTTCACATCCAGGAACAAGTCTTGGATGGCCTGTCTCCCCTTTGTAGGAGTCTGATCATAGTATACCTATGCCAAGAAAAAAATCATGTCAGTTTTCATCATATGGAAACATCAAATTTATGAACATCTACAAACATGATTATACTCACTAGATCTCCATGGCTAGGTACATGAAGGATTTGGTAGACATCCTCCAATGTAATAGTTACCTCTCCGGTCAGTAGATGGAAAGTATTATTCTCACTATGCCATCTCTTAGTCAATGCTATCAGCAACCCATGGTTTTCCCGTACATGGAGCATCTCCGACAGGTACCCAAACCCCATTTGAGTTAGATCTATTCATCCTATATCATCTAGATCCTAGATGCAATGTAGCCTAGCCACTCTCGGTGCTCTAATGATCAGTGGTGGGAAAACCTCCTGCAAGCCATAACCCATAAACTAGATGTCAAAACATATCATGATGGGTGACTAAAATCAGTACAAGAAATCTCAAACGCAAAAATTGTTTGTACCCATGTTATATTGTTCAAATTAAAACTGTATGATACTTCTTATTATACTCATGCGATAATTTTTATTGAATTTGTATCATGTGATAGTTTGTTACATAGTGGTGTGATACTATTGCTTGTACAATAGCTCACCCTATATCACATGACATTTCATCTAGCATCGTGTGATGCTTTCTCGAATGGACATGTGATACTTTCGTAGTTGATGAACTATCACATCATACAATCTCTAACATATGTGTGATACTTTAAAACTATCACATGATGTTTCTCATTAGTATAATTTGAAATATTTGAAAATGTGTTTTAAATGCATTAAATAACTCAAAAGGCTATTTTTTTTGAAAACTTACCAGGGCACAATACTGAGGAGGCCGGTTGCGCAACCGACTACACTTGAATTGATGTGTGTGAATTAGAATCATGTTGGAAATTTGGATAACATGGATGCATAGATGTTGTCATTATGGCAACATATGATCTCTATTGAGAGCGCAAAATCTGGAATGCAAGTATGGCAAGTTGAAGGAAAAAATTGTCTAAGTATGGATACAGTGATCCTGACAGAGCACCCGATGAAGATTTAGTTGGCGACATCCACTGGAGCAATATTTTTGTTTGTGTAGTTAACTAAAGATTCTAAAAAGTATGAGGATACCCCATATTAGTGTGCATAAAGTTTGGAGCAGTACGGACAAAGTTATTCAAAGTTTACCAAAGACAGTTTTTGCAGATAGAATAGTTTTGGAGATAGTATTAGCGAAAGAGTTAAGGGATTATTTTTGCTTGTCAAAATAATGACTTAACATTATGAAGGGATGACATCCTAGATTTTTACTCTTGGATAAATATTTTTGAAGCTGACCATGTAAAGTTATTAGCTCTAATAACTCATATATTGGGCATACTTGAAATGTAATGAAAGATAGAAGTGATATGTAAAAAGAAAGAAAAGATAACTTGTGATACTTGTATATTGTGATAGTAGCAAAGGCTATTGATGTGAAGTTGTAAGCAGTACCATATTATAGTCAGAAACATTTTGTATTACCTTTTTGGGCAATGAGCTAAGCTGGTGATCAGGTTTTGTAATCTAACTCCTAAAAGGGTTAAGGCTTCTAACAAGGCCTAAAGTCCTTTAACCAGGACAGATCTACTATATATTGTCAATTGATTCCTAACAGGGTCCAATATCCCTAACAAGATACTTTTGATTAGTGATCTTTGTGGGTACCATCCCCACCGAGGTTTTCCCTTGGCCAGGGTTTCCTCAAGAACATATCATGTGTTATGAGTTCTTTCTATTTACTACTATGTTTTTTAATCAACTTGATAATCTTTGTATGCACTAAAGTAATCCGTTATATCCATAATTGGGCAAAAGAAAAAGTTTGTGAAATACTGATTCACCCCCCATCTCAGTATTTCCTATTTCTAACAATTGGTATCAGAGCATAGTTACTCAGAGAAGGAACATTCAAGGAAAGCTTATCAACTTGAGTAAGATCTCTATGGATATGGATCAACTTTAGAAGAATCTTGAAGAAGCTCTTGAACAGATTGATATGCTTACTAATGAAAGAAACTCCTTAAGAAGAAAATATGAAGATGCAAAGAATGCTATTGACAAATTCAAAGGTAAGATTGAAGATCTGAAATCTGAAAAGAAATCTGATATGCTTGTTGAAGATTATGATGAATTAGAAAAAGAAAATGAGATCCTTAAGCATGAGTTGAAGATAGTAAATTTGAGATTTGATAATGAAAAATTGAAAATTGAGAATGAAGATCTGAGGTCAAGACTTGAAAAGGAAACATCTGAATCTGAAAAAGTAAAAGTGCAGTATGTGGAACTTGAGAAGTATAATAAAATTGTGAAAGGTGAATTAACTCAATCTAAACAACAACTTGAAAGGCTATATTCAAATAGTGATAAGACTGGAAAACAAATTTCTTTTGAAGAACCATTCTTTGATAGGACAGGATTTGGATTTAGTATGTTTAGAACAATCCATGAAAGTAACAAACCAGATCTGAAGACATCTGAAAGTGTGGAGGAAATAAAGCTAGATGAGAACACATTGGAAGATCCACTTAAAGAAGAACCACCTAGAGAGAAAGAAGAATCAAAGAAAGAAGAATCAAAACAGGAAGAATCATCTAAAGGAATGCAAAGAGAATTCAAAGGTAGATGTTTTTCTTGTAATACTATTGGGCACATGAAGAGAGATTGCACAGGTAAGAAATTTAAACCTCTTAATGGACATTGTTATAATTGTCATAGTTTTGGACACAGAGCTAACAAATGTAGAAGACCTAAAGTAATTTTGAATAATTATGATAGAATGATTGGGAATACTAACAATGCAGAGAAGAAATCTATTGAAGAAATGAATCAAAGAAAAATGGTAGTATGTTTTAGATGCAACAAAGTAGGACATATTGCTAGAAATTGCAGGTCACAGATTAACTAGCAAGGACAAACATTTGGAAACAATGGAATCATTTGTCAGATATGCAACAATTTTGGACACTTAGCAAGATTTTGCAGAATGAACAATGGAGGTTATTATCATAACCCTAACCCAAGGAACAATGCAAGAAGGAATGAAAATGCAGGAAACAAAGAGAAAGGTTGTTGTAGCAATAAAGATGAAGTAAAATTTGATAAAGGCACAGATCAAGAAGGTATAGTTAGCAATGAAAGTAGTCAGGAAGGTAATGTAACTAATGGTAAGGATGAATCTTTACCTGACCCTTCTTTAAGTACTTAAATTATGTAAGTTTCTGTAGTTTAGGACTTTATTTTACTCTAGATTAGGAATTTGAATGAGTTAAGTTTTGCACAATTAGATATAGGTTTATTATGTTGTACTAATGCTATGGTTAAGTGCACAAAAGAAAATATTGTGTTTTGCGAGGTCGCAGAAATTTTTATGGTTGCAGGTTTGTAGAATCAGCTTTTTGAGGTTTTAGTGGCAAAATGAATGAATGTGATGTCAGATCGAGTTAATGTGAAGTGTTATAAGGTCAAAATCAAAGTTATCATGATTACAAAGTGATTGAAAAGATATTTGAAAGAAGAAAAAGCAAGTTGAGGATGAGTTGAAGAAGTTTGGAAGCAATTTGCAGTGACGATCATACTGAAACCCTAGATTTGCAAAGTTGAGGTATTTTTTGATCTTTAATCAGTTGATAAGATGGATATTTCTATGGTTCATAATGTTAATGATAACAATAGACCTAAGATTAAGAAAGAACCAGTAGAACCAACTAAAATTGATAACAGTCTAGCACTATCATCCGTACCAGACGGAGTATTGCACATTGAGAATGTTAAAGGATATTTAGGTTGCAAGTTTGAAACTTTGGAAGATGAAGATTTTAGTGATGATTACAGGAAATTGTACAATCAAGACATGTCAGTTAAACCAGATTATGGGCACCTAGAGAATAATGAAATTATCAAATATTCCATGACATATGAATTTAATGATGAGGAATGTACCAAGACCATTTTAAGTAGAATCCACAATGGGAAATTCTGGATGGAGGATAGAGTTATTGATATAACTCCTGACCTAATTCATGATGTTACTAGATTATCTAAAGTTTGAGAGATTCCACTGAATGAAAAGAACATGAGAAAGGTTGTTTTAGACAACATTGGATCTAGCTATAATGGTAGAGGAATTGTGATAAGTAAGATTAAGCAAGATGATGTTAGGTACCTTTGCAAGATCATAACAACTAAATTCTATGGTAGTTCAAGGGAAGATGACATGGCTACAGGAATGGTTCATGCATCTTATCTTATGTGTATTGAGAAGAAACAAGTTGACCTATGTGAAATTTTGAAAATTCAGTTATTTGAGAACTTAGAAAAGATTAAGAAGGCTAAGTACACACAGTTTAGGTTTTCATCTCTGATAACCTATATCTTTTTCCACATTTTGAGAAGATTTCCTTACATAGTTGATTGGAGTGACAATGTGAACACAATGGAAAGAATAAACTCAGTCTACATGAAGCACCTTTTTGATAAAGTTAATGACAGTGCAAAGCTTGTATTGAAGACTTTTTAGAATATTGTTAAGAACAAATCAAGGATTCCTCAATCCTTAGTTGAAAAGCATAAAGATGACATTTGTTTTATGGTAGACACTAATTTCACCTACATTGAAGCAGTTGAGCCTAGAATGGAATTCATAGACCCTCTTGGCTATGAAATATCTGAAGTAGAAACAGTAGGATATGTGAATAGATTGTTAAAGTGTGAGTTGGATGGTCATGCAAATAGGTTTGGAGCCTATGAAGTAAATTTCAACTCTACAATAAGTTTGAGAGAAAATAAGTAATCTAGTAAGAGAGTTGAATCTACTATGAAGAAAATACTGAAAGAATCAGGTATGTAAAGTCATGAGTTTGACATAGCTAAGAAGACTACAGAAGCCTTGAAGCAAAGTGAAAATATTATAATTTCACCTAAGACATCTAGTGCAGATCCTGTTGATCCTATTGCAGTAAAGGTAAAAGTTGAAGTACCTAAAAAAGATGAAGGAGATAAATCTTTTTCTCCTATTCCGAGAAAAAGAGTAAAAGTGAGTGCAACAGGACCCGGCAAGAGATAGAAAGTAATTGTACCACCTATACCTAGAAATGTAGCAGTAATTAAAGATGATGATGTAGTTTCAATCAAGAAGAAAACTTGGGAACCAAGAATTGAAAGAGTTAATGAAGATATATTGAAGCATGGAGACTTCACTAAGTTGAATAAATTCTATGATCTATATGGATCATTTGACAGATTGAATTTTGAAAATGCAATGATTACACATATGATTGTGACAGATAAGAAACTTAGCACTATTCATGGTAAGATCCCAGAAGATTTGTATAATAGACTTGTGAATAGAAAACAAAGAGCACAAGAAGAGGACATAAAGATGAGAGAACATGTAATTAGACAGTTCTGTGAAGTTGAGGATGAAGATCATTTGAAGAGATTCTTGAAGTCTCTTGGAACTTTATTGAGAACTAAGAGAAGAACAATCCTTATAATGGGAGGCAAAAAGGTTGAAGTACAGAAAGAGATAGAGCAAGCAGTAATGCAAGTTCTTGCAGATATAGTTGCAGAAAAGCATGTTGAATCAGACCCTCAGCAGAAGATATCAGAGGAATCGCATGCAAAGGAAGTTGTTATTGAAGAAGTTCCATCTTCTTCACATATCAATATTGGCAAAGAATCAATGGACATTGAAGGAACCAAAGTGACACTAGAATCAGATGATGATGTATTTCATGACCTAGGAAACATTGTTGACAATTTGGCTTTAGAAGAGCAAGAGAAGATTATAGAATTAGAAAAGGATACAGAGGCAGTGGAAGCACCAACAGTATCATAATTAGTTCCAGTAGTACAGACAATTAAAGGTAAACAAATTTTGACAGAGGTCACTACCCCTAGTGCACCTGACAGTAAGAAGAGACAAATTGGTTCAATTTTTGAAGACCTTGGAAAAGAAGTTGAAGATGATGATTAGCTTGAGTTCATCACATCTCTTAATAAAATAATTAGCAAGAATAAGAAGGTGAAGGACCTTGAAGGTAAAGTTAGAGTTTTGACAAAGAAACTTGAGAGTGTGATTAGCACTGAGGTATCTAAATCAGATCCACTTGAGAAAGCTAAAATAGTAATAAACTCTTTTGACTCTGAATTTTCTAACTTAAAGGATATTGCTAGAATAAAAGTTCAGGAAGACTTTGAAGTAGAAATGCAACAAAATTTAAGTGTAAATATTCAAAATGATATTGGTAGTTTGGATGTATGCATAAAGAATTTGAGGAAACATTTTGAGACTGGAAAGAGTTTGTATATACAATGCACAAAATTAGAAATCCTAACAGCTGAAGAAGATAAGAAGATCAGAGAGAAGATAGATGCAATTACAACTGAAACAAACACCTTGTCAAGCCCAAATGTAAAGATAAGTTCTGTAGAGAAGAACATAAGGAAGTTAAATGATGAAATCAAAATGTTAGCAGAGGAGAAGAACAAAAAGATGCTCAGGATTAACATCTTGAGAGAGCATATCTCAATCAAGACCTCAATTGTTTAAGACCAAATTGAGCAGTGTCTTTCAGCAAAGACATCTTTTTAGAAGTTTAGCTTCAAATCCCTGCAAGCTTGTCAGACAGCAGCATACAGATTGAGTACTCTACTCAATGTTGCTGAATCCATCAGGAAGGTATGGGAGAAAGATTTTGAATCATGGAAGTTAGAGTTTGGTGACTGTGTTGCAAGCCTACCAGCTTTGCAATAGCTGATAACAAGGTATAAAGTTTTTTTTAAATTTTTGTACACCCTATCTTTGTCATTGTTGTCAAAGGGGGAGAGATAGCAGAAAATTGAATATATTATGAGGAAGGATACTCATAGGGGGAGCTATTCTATGGAGTAAAATATTGTATATGTGTTGTATAACTTTTGACCACAATTTTGTGTAAATACTTTGAAGTTTTGTTTGCACACTTAGCCAATTTTCCCATATGTTGCCACCAATTACAAAGGTGGAGATTGTTGGCAATTTCACTAATGTGGATGCATAGATGTTGTCATTATGGAAACATATGATCTCTATTGAGAGTGAAAAATCTAGAATGCAAGTATGGCAAGTTGAAGGAAGAAATTGTCTAAGTATGGATACAGTGATCCTGACAGAGCACCCAATGAAGATTTAGTTGGCGACGTCCACTAGAGCAATATTTTTGTTTGTATAGTTAACTAAAGCTTCTAAAAAGTATGAGGATACCCCATCTTAGTGTGCATAAAGTTTGGAGTAGTACAGACAAAGTTATTCAAATTTTACCGAAGACAATTTTTGCAGACAGAACAATTTTGGAGACAATATTAGCGAAAGAGTTAAGAGATTATTTTTGCTTGTCAAAATAATGACTTAACATTATGAAGGGATGACATCCTAGATGTTTACTCTTCACTAAAGATTTTGGAAGCTGACCATGTAAATTTATTAGCTCTAATAACTCATATATTAGGCATACTTGAAATGTAATGAAAGATAGAAGTGATATGTAAAAAGAAAGAAAAGATAACTTGCGATAGTTGTATATTGTGATAGCAGCAAAGGCTATTGATGCAAAGTTGTAAGTAGTACCATACTACAATCAGAAACATTTTGTATTACCTATTTGGACAGTGAGATCAGCTGGTGATCAAGTTTTGTAATCTAACTCCTAACAGGGTTAAGGCTTCTAACAAGGCCTAAAGTCCTTTAACCAAGACAGATCTACTATATATTGTAAATTGACTCCTAATAGGGTCCAATATCCCTAACAAGATACTTTTGATTAGTGATCTTTGTGGGTACCATCCCCACTGGGGTTTTCCCTTGGCCAGGGTTTCCTCGAGAACATATCATGTGTTATGAGTTCTTTCTATTTACTGCTATGTTTGTTAATCAGCTTGATAATCTTTGTATGCACTAAAGTAATCTATTATATCCATAATTGGGCAGAAGAAAAAGTTTGTGAAATACTGATTCACCCCCCCTCTCAGTATTTCCTATTTCTAACAAATCACTACCTGATGAGCCATCGTCTCTCTCTGATCTCTCAAAGTTCTCAAAATCACAAAAGACAAATTAATTTGAAAATGACCTTTTTACCCCTTATATAGCATTTTGACTTTTTGACCTGATTTTCAAAACATCTCAAAATTTTGTGAAAATTGCACCCCTAGCTAATGTTGATGTCCTAGATCCATTTTTGGGATCAAAATCAAAATTCAAGTTCATATTGATTATCAAAATCACATTTCAAATCTCTCCTTCTTCTGCATAGTTGGCTAACCATTTGAGGTCCGATCTTTCGATCTTTGTTGGGGTATCTTCAGCTCCATCTCTCCCACTACCTTAGTCTTTGATTCATCTCCTTCACTTTGTCTCTCTGAGGTTTGACTTTATTTTTATCCTATATCTTTCTCAGTCAAACCTAGTCAAACTGGGGCATATCTTCACTGCTTGATGGATATTATATCATCTTTCATCTTCGATTATGATTTCTAGTGATTTGATCATGTTTCTCTCACTTCTACATTCCCTCTACCTAATTTTGATTTTGATTCCAATGGGGTAGTACCTATCAAACTTCAATCTTTGATTCAGCTTTATCAAACCTATTAATCAAACCTTGCTTGAGACTTGACAATTACTTATTTACAGGGGTGTTGGCCTTGTCTTTTTCAATCAGCTTATCTTTGTCTTGATGTGTTCCCATCTGTCGAACACACATCTAGGTTTCTTTGTGATCCCAAATCGATCTCACATTTCAAATTCATTCTTTGACTACATGTGATCCCAAATCGATCTCACATTAGTCAAAGAGGAGCAAATGTATGCACCCTAAAATGGTCACCTAGACTTTGGGCCCCATTCTTCAATTTATCAATTTCCTAAATCAATGCTTTGCAATATTTTCAAATCAATTTCCTTGATCAAATCCTAATTCTATCATTTATTTGATTATATTCTATGGATTAAACATTTTATCCTAAATCTTTATTTAATTAAAAGGAATTCCCTCCCTTTTTATTAAATAAAAAGCCCCCACTTACCTCTTATCCTAAGTTGCACAAATAAAGCATTATTCTTATTTTATAAAAATAAGAAAAGGCCTTTTTTCCTCACATGGGGCACAAAAGTCAACACTTATTTCTCATTGGAGGAGACTTGTGCACAAGGATTGATCCCACTTTCAAACTCCACCCTTGATCAAATCTTTTGCCTCTTAATATCCATGGTCCATTTATCTTTAAAAGGAGAACTCTTTTCTCATTCAAAAGATCCCATTCTTGATACTAAGCTTATGTTGCAGGTTTTCTTGGTGGCATTGGAGCTTTGGAGATCTTGTTGCTTTCTAGGCTTCATTCTTGCATCATAGTTTAGTTTCCATGGCATTTTAGCTTAGTTTCCTTTTATGTTCTAGTTTAACTCACATAGCTTAATTAGTCAAGGCTTGTAACATTCTCATTTCTATAGCTTAGTTTCATTCTTGCATCTTCATAAGATTCTTGAAGATATTGGCATTATTTCCCTTGTCTCTTTGAATCTCCCATTGCATGGTTTACAAGCAAGGTCATATGCTTAATAGCTCTAGCTGAGAACCCTCTTAACACCCTTGCACTCCATGCCTAGGGAGCTCTAGGTCACTTTCTCAAGGTTAAACTATGAACATAAAAGGAAACTAAGCTAAAATGATGTATCCAATCCTAAAATGAGACCTAGGAGGTTTTCACCCTTGGATATGTCATTTGTGCACAAGGATTTATAATTTGTGCACCCTAAAATGGTCGTCTAGACTTTGGGCCCCCATTCACCAAATTTATCAATTTCCTGAATCAAATCCTAATTCTATCATTTATTCAATTATATTCTATGGATTAACCATTTTATCCTAATTCTTTATTTAATTAAAAGGAATTTCCTCCCTTTTTATTAAATAAAAAGTCCCCACTTTCCTCTTATCCTAAGCTACACAAATAAAGCATTATTCCTATTTTATAAAAAGAAGAAAAGGCCTTTTTGTCTCACATGGGACACAAAAGTCAATACTTCTTTCTCATTGGAGGAGATTTGTGCACAAGGATTGATCCCACTTTCAAACTCCCTTCATCAAATCTTTTGCCTTTTAATCTCCATGGTCCATTTATCTTTAAAAGGAGAGCTCTTTTCTCATTCAAAAGATCCCCATTCTTGATACTAATCTTATGCTGTAGGTTTTTCTTGGTGACATTAGAGCTTTGGAGATCTTATTGCATTCTAGTCTTCATTCTTGCATCATAGTTTAATTTCCATGGCATTTTAGCTTAATTTCCTTTTATGTTCTAGTTTAACTCACATATTTTAATTAGGAATGGCTTGCAATACTTTCATTTTCCTTTCATAGCTTAGTTGCATTCTCATTCTAGCATATTTGCATTGCATTTCCATTTGTGATTCTTGAAGATATTGGCATTCTTGCCCTTGTCTCTTTGAATCTCCCATTGCATGGTTTACAAGCAAGGTCATATGCTTAATAGCTCTAGTTGAGAGCCCTATAAACACCCTTGCACTCCCTACCTAGGGAGCTCTAAGTCACTTTCTCAAGGCTTCCAATTCATGGATTCTCTTGGAATAAATGACTTAGAGAAGTGCACATTTTGAGTGTACATTTTTTGTGCCCGCCATGGGGTAGAACAACTCTATTTTGTCCTTTATTTTCATGCCTTTCTGCTAATTTTTCATCATATTTAGCTTGCTATTTTTGGCTATTTCCTGCATTTTTTTGACAGAGTATCATACGATAGTTTAGCAGTATCATATGATAGTTTCTTACATACTTGTGCAATACTTTGTCAGTCAAAATATTGTATGCCCATACAGAGTTCTGTCACACTGGTATATTATAGTCTTTCACCTACAAGTAGGGAGAAGTATCATTCAGGAAAGAAATATCACACCACTATACTGCGAAGTATCATGCGAAACATTTTTTGATAGAACTATTTCCCAGGCCTGGTAGTGAGTGATTTTGGTTCTTTCTTTGCAAGATTTGGGTTGTTTGCTTGCTGGTTTTGATTTCATGTGTTAGGACAGAGTTTCATTTGCAAATTATACCTGATTTTATTGTACTAACTCTTGTGGGCCTAACAAGTTGTGCTTGTAGGTTTTCCCTAGTTGCTTGCATTATTTGCTAAAAAGAATGCATGTCAAAGCTTCAAATGCACAAGGGCTACTAATCCTTCTTGCAGGGCTTCCCAAAAGCATAAAAACAATCAATTTCTTGTTCATTGCTTTCATTTTTAAGTGCGGCATATACTAGTTCTTATTTTTCTTAGGCACTTAATATCTTGTCATAGGAGTCTTTTGGTGGTAGGATAGTATGCTCTTCACCCTTGTGGTGAACTAGAAATCTTGACCCACCTCTAGATTTTAAAAGCAAGAGGGTAATTGAACTTTGCTTGGTGTGTTTGGGAAAGATTTTTGAGATAGGAGAGTATGCTCTTCACCCTTTTGGTGAACTAGAAATGTTGACCCTCAAAGGTTGATCCACTTCTTGCTTAGTTTAAGATCTTTTAGCAGGCCTTCTCTTGAGCAATCAAGAGGAATGACCCAAGTGGGGACAAGCTAATACCCAGCTATTCTAACCCACTATAAACTCAAGGCTATCAAGGACACAAAACCTTGGTAGATGTAGTACTTTTCTTCTCTTAGTGTGAGTACTTGTGGGATTGTGACCATAAGGAAAATGCTAAGAAAGAATGCGTAATGTACTCTTGTGGCCATGAGGTCCATTACTTGCCACAAGGTAAGGAGTCCCTTTAGGGAGCAAGAGGGGTATTACAAATGGAAGCCCTTACTACAAACCTTAGATAGAAGCCACCCGATTTTGCCGCTCAACATCTTGGTGCAAGGATCGATCCTAGTGGACTAACCTAGATCACCCCAAGATTTTACTCACCATCTATGTTCCTTTGGTTGTGTCATTGGCACTTCCACAACAAAGCCAATATCTATTGTGGGAAACCACTTTGTCTGAGGCAATGAGACATCAAGTGTGGGCCAAGTTGTTGAGTATTGAGCCTTTGTCTTTTTAGGCTAGAAAGTTCTTGATTTGTCTTCGATGTGATCTACCCGTGTAAACATTCTCAAACATCAAACATCACGGTAGTGCTCATAGGATTTCTTTTGCTTTGATATCCCAAGTGCATGTCTTGGCAAGGTTGCTTTCACCCATGTCCAAGTGTTTTATGACATTTTTTATCACTTACTATTTGTAAACCTGTCTATTCTCTACAATTATAGTGTTTGAAATTGAGAAATTGAACCTATCAATCTGCAACTTTAGTCAATTTTCCTTCAAAACTAAGTTTTATACATTCACTAGTCAAATATCACACAATACTGCACAACTATCGCACTACCTACCTGGATAATATCACATGCACTACCTAGAAAATATCGCACTTCTTTGTGTGAAATATCATCTAAGAAAATTTTATCATTTTGTTACCCTACAAACTATCACACAGAGTCATCCTGTTGCCTTATAGTTGTCTGCAATCTAAAGCTAATTTGTGTCATTTTTAGTCTCCCTTAGTCAATCTAGATTTTAGTAGGTTACTTACCCCGCTGTCAGAAGCCTATTTGCACCTTGGGTTCATGAGTCTTGACCTCTTGAATTAGCAATCTTTGATTTCACAAGTGACCTTGCTTGGAATCGGTAAGTTAGAAATCTTCCTTGTTGAAAAGACCAACCTTTGGATTCTTTGATAACACACTTGGAGAGTCTTAGTAATCTTTTGTCCAGTTCACTTCCATCCAATTTCAAATTCAATCAATAATAATTTGGGTAAATCATCCTCCTGATCCATATGTGTTAGGATACTTATCCATTGTTGGGCACCTTTGTGGTAGTGTTGGTTTATACCTTTTAGCAAAAATTGCACCTTATCACCTCTCTTTTTGGACATTTGAATGCTTTCACTATCCTAGTTTGGTACCAACATTTCTTAGGGTCATCTTTTCACCTAGTGCCCTTTTCTTTCATGTCAATTATGACAAGGTATATATTGAATCAAGGAAAATTATCTCAAGTAGTCTTTGATCAATTACCTTTAGTGCCAACTCGCCAAAAGTGTAAGGGAAAAGAGCCCATCTTTAATCAATCCCCTAGGAATACTTCAGAAGTTTGGTTTGACCCTAAGAGAAATCCTAGTGAGTTGAGCACATCCTTAGCACCTTCTCATTTAGATATGGACATGAGTTATACAATGACTGAGAGAGAGAGGGAAGCAATGGATAAAAATCTTGATGACATATTTGAGAGACATGGAGACAAAATTCTATTTGGTAATTCCTCTCATGAAAATCAATCAGATTCATCCCTTATCAATACCAAATATTTGGATGCCCATCAAAGGGCTGAAAAGGAAATGCATAAATCTTATCAAGATGAGCAATCACAACATGGAAATCATGATGAAGAGCCTTATGATACTCATGTGAATGCAGTGTATACCAATGACTTGTACAAACATTCGAGACCAAGTTCACCACTCCAAACAACTTCAAGGTATACAAGTGAAAGACTTAGAAGAATTGTGTGAGAAAAGAAAGCCTTTCTAGATGAATAGGCTACAAAAGAAGAGAAACTTAGACTCCTAGAGTCAGAAAGACAAGCCTTATTGGATATAGAAAGGAGAGCCACACAAGAAGAGAGAGATAGGCTTTTGGCTTAACAACTCAATGCTCAATACAACAACATGTGTGTTGGTGGTGGTAACAACTCTCGTCCACCCACTCCTCCTAAGACTCCACAAAGTGGAAGATACTCACAAACACCTTCAAGATTTCCTAGCCCTAGAGGAAGAAGGGCTTCACAAAAAGATCATTATAGGAGACCAAAACCTCCTAGGAACTTAAGACAACCTTCTCAACATGCTCACCATGGTTTGCAATATGGGGGTGGTAGTTCAAGTTTTGATCTCGACTCTCAAGATTTCATGAAAATACAACAAGAACCACTCTTCCAACAATATGTGGAGAGGTATGTGGAGCAAAACAAAGATAAGTTCTTAGAGAGTTTGATCAACAAGGGTGCTAGAGTCCCTTATAACTTTGATGTGGATAAAAAGATCAAGAAACAAGGTCCATCCCAAGAAGAGGAGATCAAGCAACTTAAGCGAATGATGGAAAAGGTGTTGGCACCTAAGAGTTCCTTTTCACTTGACTCAATTTGTCCCAATCCTTTCAACAAGATTGTAAGTATGAAGGATTTTCCTAGAAAGGTGGAAATTCCCCAATATGACAAATATGATGGTAATGGGGACCCACATGATCATGTGTGCCAATTCTACATTATGAGCTTTGAGTTTCATCAAGATGATTCCTATCTTATGAGGTTATTCCCAAGGAGTCTTGAAGGTCAAGCAATGGAGTGGTTCATTAACATAACTCCCCCTATCAAGACCTTCAAAGAACTTGTTTATGGATTCATCCAACACTTCACCTACAATCTTTTGAGATCTGTCACCATGTTGGACCTATGTAACTTAAAATAAAATCAAGGGGAGTCCTTTGTTTCTTTCTTGAAAAGGTGGACAAGACAATGCTCTCGCTACTCTAGAACCATTCCTAAAAATGAGAAGATTGACATCCTTGTTAGCAACCTGGTTCCTGAAATGCAGTATGAAGTTAGGAAGATAGTTTTTTATTCCTTTGATACCATGGTGGAAACCACATGTAGAATTGAGGATGTTTTGAAAGAACAAGGAATTTTGGCCAAACATGGAAACAACAACAACAATGGCCAAAATAATAACAACTCTAACAAGGACAAAGGGAAAAACCCACATTGGAACAAGAATAAACAAGTGGTTAATGATGGAGTTGTGGACTCTTCTCAACCTAAGGACCAAGGTGTTCTTCACTTATCTAGCATTGTTCAAGAAATGAAGCTCAACACATCCAACCAACAAGAGAATTAGCCAAGATACCAAGATAAGCCTAAGAAAGAGAGGTGTCAATTTTCAAAACTTGGTGATTCCTATGAGGATGTTTTCAAAACACTTATTGCCAAAAATCTTGCACATCCTCAAGATCCTGCAAAGCATCATATTCCTGATGTTAAGCCACATTGGTGGGATGAGAAAGCTTTTTAAAAATTTTACAATGGTATTGGACATGATATTGAACACTTTGGAAATTTAAGCATATCATTCAGGATCTCATTGAGAGTGGAAAACTTTAGATAGATGGGTTGAACACCAATGCTGATCATAAAGCATTCAAAGAGCCTTTGCCCAAATATGAGAAGGGGGAAACCTCTAAACCTAAGGATGGCAAGGTTGTGATCAACTACACTTACACAACTATGGAGAATGTGGTCAACATGATTGAAGTTGTAGAGGAAAGTGTCAACATGATGGGAAGTAAAGATCCCTATGGTTATGACTCTCCTCCTATCTTTGATGAAGGACCCATTGTGGTGCTAAGGGGTCCCAACTCTAGGATGTCTTCCCAAGCTCTTAATGTTGTTACCTGAAGTCAAGGTCCTATTGTCATTAGAGGACTCAACTCAAGTCAATCCAATAAACCAAATTAGGTGGCTTCCAAGAACACCACCTCAAAATCAGCAGTTAATCCCGAGTTGAGCTATAATCTTGTAGATTAATTGCAAAGAACCCCATCTCAGATTTCAATCTTTGAGCTCTTAGAGTTGTCCCCAAGACATAAAAAAGTCCTTGAGGATGCTTTGCATGCAGAAAATGTCCAAAAAAACTTAGATGTTGATCAATTCCAAAACATGGTAAACCATCTTGTCAGCCCTCATTATCTAACCTTTTTAGAGGAAGATGACAAATGTTTGAGCCACACATATAATCTCGCCCTTCATATTGAAGTCATGATTCACAAAACCTATGTTAGGCATGTGTTGATAGATGGGGGTGCTGGGCTTAATATTTGTTCCTTGAGTCTTTTAAAGAAATTGGGTTATTCTGAGCAAGTGATTGATACCAGAAAGAGGATTACAATCAAAGCTTGTGATGACATAGAAAGAAGTTCCAAGGGGTTGGTTGTCCTTCTTGTTAGGATTAGCCCTATTGGAAAGGATATCTTGTTTCAAATTGTTGATGTTGGTCCCCTTGCATACAATATCTTACTTGGTAGACCATGGATCCATGACATGCAAGTTGTACCATCTACCTACCATCAGTGTGTTAAGTTCCCCTACAATGGAGTAGAAGTTTGTATACCTGGGGATAGCACCTTATCTATCAACTCAATTTTAGTAAGGACTCATGTTCCCCTTAATAGAGAAGTAGAAGATTTCAATGTGACCCTAGCACAATGTAAAGAGAAACTTAATTCATTAGACCTTGCCTTGGGAGGGTATCAACTGGATGCCTTCACAAAGCTTCCAGTTTCACCTAGGTCTTATGGTAAGCCTTCAAAAAAGATGAAACCTTCCTCTTTAGCCATGACCTTATTTGGTACATTTGTAGAGTCCTTGGTACCTATACAAGATGAAAAAGAAGAGGTGGCTGTTAAGGACTGGATTTATAGACAAGATAAATACATGCACAATGAGAACTTCTCTCCCTCTCCTAAAGCCTATGGAAGAGGGTACACTTTTGTCAAAAATATGGGCTATCCAAGACATGGCCCTCTTAGTCATAGATTGGATGTTAGAGCTGAACCCCTCGATCATGCTCTTTTTGGATGCAGGTCTAAGAAGATGGTTGGCCTAGGATTCGAGAATCATAACAAGCATATTTCTCCTATCCTTGATGATTCAGATAGTGAAGATAAACCAAAGTACATGACCAATTTGACAAACCAATTGGATATGTGTGAAGATTGGGTCCCATCCACCAATATCCTTTGGAGAGATTTGGATAATCTAGTTTCCCATGTAACAGTTGTAAACATAGAACAAGAAGAGTTAGATGTAGAAGATCCCATCAGAGAACATCAGTGAAAGAACATTATTCATTTGAGTGAGAGAGATGTTACTCTTGATGAAATTAAAGCTTCCAATTTGAGATGTTCCAAACCCTCATGGTGTAAACATCCTAGTCGGGATTCAGAAATAGATTCACATGAGTATGAATGGGACTCTCTCTTGGATTCTTCTATAGTTGACATGGATGTTGATATCATCCATACCTATAGTTCTCAACCTGAGGTAGCTAAAGATTCATGTGTAGGATTAGAGGATTTGAATCCATAGGTTTCTTTAGTGGACAATTCTTCACTTGGTAGGACTAATCTTGATTTGGGTAACTTAGAAGGATACTTGATGGACTCTGACTCTTCGATCACTAGAGATGATCCCATTCGTATCCACAATCTTGAACCAGTCATTAACTTACCCCTTTCTTATCCTCACCTCATTGATTGGTCTCAACATTATCAAGAGCCTACACTCTTAACTTTCCAAAATGACTATGAGGTAGCCTATTAATTAAATGCCATTGAACTCATAGTCTCTTCCACCAGTGAACCAACTACAAGCAAGATAGAACTAGACATCAAGTACCTCAGTAGAAAAATAAAAAGAAAAGAAAAAAAGAATAAGAGTTATGATGGTGAAAACCATAGTGTGGCTATGTTGGATGCTAATCTTATTATGCATCACTTGTCCATAGCTCTGGGTGTAAAACTAGTCAAACAAAAATTGATGAAAATGCATCCTCACATAGCTCTTCTAGTCAAAGCAGAATTAGAGAAACTCCTCAATGCAGGATTTATAAGAGCTATTGATTATGCTAAATGGATTTCAAACATTGTACCAATTTCCAAACATGACAAGTCCAATCACATTTTCACAGACTTTAGAGATCTCAATAGAGCATGCCCAAAGGATGATTTTCCACTCCCTAATATAGACATGATAGTGGACATGACTATGGGTTATTAGATCTATTCATTGATGGATGGTTTTTATGGATATAATCAGATCAAGATAACTCTTGAAGATCAAGAAAAGACTACATTCACTTGTGCATGGGGTACCTATTTTTGGAACGTTATGCCTTTTGGATTAAAGAATGCAGGAGCTACCTATCAACAAGCTATGAAAACAATTTTTCATGACATGATGCATAAGAATATGGAAGATTATGTGGATGACACCTTAGCTAAATCTAAGAAAAGGGACACACACTTAGGTGATTTAGAAGTCATTCTAGATCATATGGAACAATTTCAATTAAGATTAAATCCAAAAAAGTGTGCATTTGGGGTTACCTCTAGAAAGTTACTAGGATTCATCATTTCAGCAAAGGGAATAGAGGTAGACCCTAAAAAATTCCAAGCAATCATGGATATGCCACCTCCTAAAAACATCAGTCAAACGAGGAGTCTTCTGGGATGTCTTTAATCTATAAGGAGGTTCATTTCACAATTGGTAGATAGAGCTCAACACTTCAATAAGAACTTACACAAAGGAGCTACATGTATTTGGAATGAGGATTTTCAAAAGAGCATAGACCAAATCAAGAAATATTTGGCAAATCCTCCTATTTTAATGCCTCCTATCCTAGGGAAGCCACTTATTCTATATGTTTCAGCAATAGAATCTTCCTTGGGAGCATTACTAGGTCAACTTGATGAACAAGGAAAAGAAAGAGCCATATATTACATTAGTCATACGCTTGTTTCATATGAGGTCAATTACACCAGTATTGAGAAAGCTTGCCTCAAAGTGGTGTTTTCTTCACAAAATTTGTGACATTACATGCTTGCACACACAATACACCTCATAGAAAAAATTGATCGTCTCAAGTATTTTCTCGGTAAGGCTTCCCTCATAGCTAGACTTGCTAAATGGATGATGATTCTTTTAGAATTTGACATAGAGTATGTTGAGCATAAAGCTATAAAAGGACAAGCTATAGCAAATCAATTGGCTGATTTCCTAATTCTAGATAGTGTACCTATTCAAGTTAACTTTCTAGATGAGCATCTCATGTACATGACTGCAAGAACATGGAAGATGTTCTTCAATGGATCTTTTATGCAAAATGGTTTAGGAGCTGGTGTGTTGTTTGTTTCTCCTCATGGGTACATGATTCCTAAATCTTACAAGCTATTGTTCCCATGTACAAATAACATTGTTGAGTATGAAGCTTGGACAAATGGACTAAAGATGGCCATAGAAGGGAGAATCATAGAGCTACATATTTATGGGGATTCATAGCTGATAATTGTATGGTGAAAATGTGACCACACTTCTATGAATCATTACATGCAAGGGAACTCAAGAATGAGGCCTCACAAATCGATCCATAGCTCCCTAGGCATGGAGTGCAAGAGTTTTAAGAATGCTCTCAGCTAGAGCTATTTAGCCAATAACCTTGCTAGTAAACCATGCAATGGGAGATTCAATGAAGACAAGGGCAAGAATGCCAATATCCCCAAGAATCAAATGAAATGCAATGCAATGCAAGCTAGCTAAGAATGAAGATGCAAGCTAAGCTATGGAAATGAAAGTACAATGCAAGCTAAGCTATGAAAATGAAAGATGCAAGAAATGAAATCTAACTATGAAGCAAGAAAGCCATGATGATGCAAGAATGAAGACAAGAAGATAGAGTGTTGATGAAGATCCAAGATGAATGCCAACAATGCTCCAAATCTTCAAACCCTAGATGCAAGAATATCTCCAAAAGCTCCAAGATGACCTATAAAACCTATAGCATAACAATAGCATAAAAATTGTGTGTGCAAATGAGGAAGAGAGCTCTCCTTTTATAGGGAATGAAAAAGGAATGGGCCATGGAGATTAAGAGGCAAAAGATTTAATCAACGGTGGAGAAAAAAAGAAGCTTGATCCTTGTGCACAAATATCCTCCAATAAGAAAATTAGAAGCATTTACTTTATGTTGAGCATTTAATTTATGTCCATGTGAGACAAAAAGTACTTTTTCTTTTATTTTATTTTTATTTTTCTTTATAAATAAGAATTAAATGCTTTATTTGTGCAACATAGGATAAGAAGAAAAGGTGGGATTTTTATTTATTAAAAGGGGAGGAAATATTCCTTTTAAATAAATAAAAACTTAGGATAAAATGGTTAGCCCATAGAAAATAATCGAATAAATGATAGCACAAGGATTTGATCAAGAATAAGCAATTTATGATTTAGCAAAAGGGGCTAATAGTCTAGGTGACCATTTTTAGGTGTATACATTTTGCCCCTCTTTGACTAATGTGTGATCGATTTGGGAACACATGTAGTCAAAGAATAGATTAGCCAAGAAGGCAAGTAGACAACCAAGAAAGCAAGCAATAGCAATTTTGACAGATGTGAGATCGATTTGGGATCACATGCAGTCAAAGAATAAAATAGCCAAGAAGGCAAGCAAGTAGCCAAGAAGGCAAGAAGATAGTGATCTGACTCCAAAGAATGAAGTACAGAGAGATAGCAAATCCTACATGGTCAGCCTGGTAGCGATAGTACTAAACACTTAGGAAAGAGATAGCTAATAAGATATGATGTGTCTGCCCCCTCGGGATCAAAAGCGAAATCAAGTAGAGGGAATGCAGAAGCAAGAGCAACATGATCAAATCACTAGAAATCATAATCGAAGATGAAAGATAATAGAATAACCATCAACCAATGAAAGGATGCCCCACACATGGGACACGGGGCACGAACCTATCAGTCCCTCAACCCGTAAATGCCATAGAGGGGGGAATTGGAACTTGGGATTTGAATGAAAGACTAGAAGGTTGAAAGAGATGGGGATGAAGAGGTTATGATGCCCCAGTGAAGATCAAAGGATCAGGCCTCAAAAGGTCAGCCAACTATGTGGAAAAAGGAGAAAGGGTCAAGGTGAATGTGGATTTCAGTTTGGATCCTGAAATGAAGAGAAAATGATGTGAGATGAAAGACAAGAAAGTGAAAGACATGATCAGGAAGAAGTGAAAGGTGAGCGCAGCTAATTAACAAGTCCATGAAAAATGAAAGGAGAGCTCTCTCTCCATATGCAAGATGCAAAACTAAACTAACATGAACCTAAGAAATGCAAGCTACATGAAAAGTTGTTTACTTGCAAGGTTACAAAGCCAATAGACATCTAATATTCATCATCGAGCATTATTGGTAGTGTCACAAGATCATACAATACACACTAGCATAACTATGTGAATATGAATATGATCTTTATCAGATAGGAATGTGGAAATCTCACCTAGGCATCAAAGACATGTAGGTCAAGATGACTAGCACAGTGAGATTACCTAAGTTTAATATAGCAAGATTATACTCGCATCGAGACACAAGGAAAGTCAAGATGGCTACAAGTATGCACTTGCACAAAAATAGTCAAGGATAATACCCTGTCAATCCACATTGTCAAGTAAGACCAGCATAAATGCTCATGACAGTTAGGATCAACAAAATATACCCACAAGCAGAAAAAGCAATAAAACATGTTCTCATACCCTCAGTCTTCTAGCTATGCATCATCGAAAACTTCTCAGGGAGAGACCACTCAGCAAAGAAATCATCATAGACAGCATGCAAAGAAATAAATTCAAACAAATCTCAGCAAGTCAAGTGCGTGTGTGTAGGTCATAGAGTCAAAATTTGAGTATTGCATCTACAAATGAGAAATATCGCATCATACTAGACTGCAGGTAGGACATCTGATAAGTGTTGAGAAACACTCGATGCAAGGGTAGTGTTGAAAAACACCATTGGAACCAAGTTGCCCAAGAAACCCAGACTCACAAAGAGACCCAAGATAAGCTTAAAGCAACATATGCCCCCTAGACTAAGACAAGAATCAATTCCAGGCTAGGAGAGGTAAAGTGAGAAGTGGAGCGAAAGACCACCATGCAAGACTGATAGACATAGGTGCAGAGGGTCTCAAGTAGTGCCTGTTTCCAGGTTTTCACCATTGATAGATTTTTTTAGGACTTTTTATAATTTTTTTGTATTTTTGTTACCAAGGCACCTGTTTCCAGGTTTTCACCAAGGCACTTTTTCTATTTTTTTTGAATTTTTTGAATTTTTTGATTTTTTTGGTGAGACATCAAAGCACCTATTGCTAGGTTTTCACTAGGATGCTTATTTTTTAGTACTTTATATGCTTTTTAGGTTTTTTTTCAGCATCATATATGATTTTTTTTGTAATTTTTTCAGGATCATAAAGTATATACAAGGAATGCCCCAGACAGGAACGGGCATTAAAGATCTACTTCCTTTGATGTAGAGAACTGATAGGCCCCAGGCCCAAATGCTACAGCTGTGATGATAGGAGGTCTCAACCAGTTTGACCAATAATAACCAGCCCTAAGCAATGTCTGAGTTAGTGGAGGATCATTAGAATGTGATCCACATATGCCATCGTGGATTTCAGCTAGTACTTTTTTTGACTCCTCTATTTCTAGACACCTAAGGAGAGTTCCATCTAGACCCTTCCTATACAAGCCACCAGAGACAAAGGCAAAGTGTAAGGGATGGCGGAAAGAATGGCATGGAGGAGTATGAGGTGGAAGACATGGAAAGATGGTAGGATTGTAAGATTTGTGAGCAGGATAGCGTAATTCATC
The DNA here is from genome assembly GCA_027943335.1 of Chamaecyparis obtusa. Taxonomy (NCBI): domain Eukaryota; kingdom Viridiplantae; phylum Streptophyta; class Pinopsida; order Cupressales; family Cupressaceae; genus Chamaecyparis; species Chamaecyparis obtusa. The sequence goes on from BSBK01006874.1 coordinate 63,300, forward strand.
CACCAGGAACTTGAAGTGAGATTTATGCTTTTTCATTTGTAAGATGGATATCAAAGTAACCAAGGCATTAGCAACTCTTTTCTCAGCTTTAGGAATGGGCTAAAGTATAATAGTTATGAGATCATGCTTGAAGTAATGCACCATTTGTTTGTAGAGAATCAGCTTCTCATCTTTTATTTTGGAGTCATTATTTTTGAGAAAATTTTTATCTTTACTTTTCTTAGGTTCAGATACTACCACAATGTGGTTTTCACCATCTGACCATTGCTCTTTTCTTTTGACTTGATGACTGTGGTGCTTGATTTCTGATTCAATCTTTTGTGTTGCTAGTTCACTGGTGGAAGAAGTAACAGGTGTTGATGCGAGATGAAATGGAGTACTGGTTCAATAGTATTTATGTGAGGGATGTCATCTCTGGTAACAAGAGAGGTTGAGCCTATAGGGTAGGATCCAAAAGTAGCTAGATCTAGATTCATCATAGGAGGACCAACGTAGTCCACTAAGGCAATACGAGGAACAAACTCATCAGATCCAATACAAGACTCATCAACTATGTCGGGTGGGTTACGAGAAATATGAACTACATCAACATCCATATCTATCATGGAAGAATCTTCTGGAAGAGGCTTAATATGCTGAGAAGTAGAAACACTCATGTCGTTATGTGATAGATCACCTCTTTGTAGCAGTCGCTCAATGTTGTGACGTTGTCTATCATAGTGCAATGATTCTTTAGGAACATAGGTTCTAGACATAGAAGACTCAGCAATATCATCAGTAGGCATACATGCTTCCCCCCAAAGAAGTGAAGTAGAAGGAAGATCATCTCCCATGTGAGCCATAGTGTGTAGTGGTGACTCATCTGTATCTGTGTCTGAATTACTGAGCATGGGAGTATTTCTGGAATCTTCTCTATAGATCCATTCTTGAATAGCTTGTTCTTCTCTTTCTTCTTCTAAAGGAATGGATGAAGGAATGAAAGTATCAAAGATCACCATAGCAGAAGTGGAAGGCTTCATTGTATCAGAAGGTTTCCCATATGACCTAGGAGAAACAGGTTTAGAAGTAAATGAATCTAGCGTATATTCACCCATACCAAGGCTCATCATCTTAAGTGATTTCTCAGCAGCAACTAGAGACGTACTAGGATCAACAGAAGGTTCATTATGAGGAACAAATTTTTCAGCAGCTGCCAGAGCATTAATAGCAATAGTATGGTCTCCAGGAATCACAACTTCAGTGCCATTGTATGGAAATTTGACGTACTGATGAAAAGTGGAAGGAATAGCCTGCATGTCATGGATCCAAGGATGACCCAAAAGAATGTTATATGCGAGTGGGATGTCCAATACTTGGAAGCTAATATCTTTTGTGATAGGACCCACTCGGACAGGCAGTGTGACAAGACCTTTGGAAGATCTTTCCTCTTCATCGTAAGCTTTTATAGTAATCTTCTTCTTGGAATCCACAGAAAATTCTGACAAACCCAACTGTTGTATGACATTGAAAGAAACAATATTTAACCCTGCACCATTGTCTATCAGGACTCAGCGGACTCAGGCATTGTAGACTAGAACTTCAATGTGTAAAGCCAAATTATGAGGGTGAGCAATGGATATGTCATCTTCTGCAGAAAAGGAGAGAGATAGTGGAGATGAAATGGGGTTGACCATAGCCTGAAATTGATCTGGATCAATGTCTTTGGGGACATGTGTTGTATGCAAAGCTTTCTCAAGGATTTCTCTATGCGAAGGGGATAACTGAAGCAACTCAAAAATGGATATTTGGGCTGGCATCTTTTGCAAATGTTGGACAAGATCATAGCTAGGGGTGGCTGAAGGAGCCACTTGTTTGGAAGGCAAAGCCTGCTTGGGATCTTGTGCAGTTTTAAGGACAATCTTGGCTTGCCCCCTAGTAACAGCATTCAGTGTCTCACTTTGGGAAGATGAACTACCACGTGTTTGCAAGACCAATTTTGGCTTACCATGATTGGCTTTATTATCATCTTGAGATCTTACCATAAGAACACTCTCAACGGGCTCTACCATGTTGATCATAGGTGTATTAGAAGGATACATGTAATTGATCTTAGCATCATGATTCTTCTTATGTGCTTGAGAGGTTTCCCCCTTATCATGCTTAGGTAGAGGATCTTTGAAAGCTATGTGATCAGAATTTCTAGTTAAGCCATCAGTGGAGATTGTGCCATTCTCAATAAGATCCTGAATATCATCCTTAAGCCTAAAACAATTATCTATCGGATGTCCCTTGTTTCTGTGATAATGACAATAAGAATCCTCTCACCACCAATCAGGCTTATCTAGTGGATCCCAGTTACCAGGTTTATCAGGAAGTGTAAGATATCCATTATCAACCAAAGTCTTAAGGATCACATCATAAGGTTCTGCCAATTTGGTATAGACTCACTTTCGAAATGACTTCTTAGGCTTATCTGCATATTGAGGTTTAGGAGCACTATGAGTGTTGGTAGCTTCTTGTTGTTTTGCTGCATAGATAGCATTGGAGAGATTGAAAGCAGGCTCTTTAACTTTAGGAGCGTTAACAACCCCATCATTAACAACATACTTGTTCTTATTCCAAGGTTTGTTCTTGTCTTTGCCATTGCCTTTAACATCTTTATTAATAACAATATCCCCTTTTCTTATAGCTACATCCTCAATTCGATATGCACTTTCAACCATGTCATTGAAAGAAGGGAATAGTTATTTCCTTAGATCATAATATAGCTCAGGCACCAGAGTGTTGACAAAATGTCAATCTTTTCTCTCTCGGGTAGCTGATGAGGATATCGAGAATACAATGACCTCCAACATTGTAAGTAAGTTGCAAATGGCTCACCTTGATGTTGTCTTAGATTACCAAGATCTATCACGGTGACAGGTTGTTGGATGTTGTATGAATAGTGTTGTGTGAAGCACATAGCTAACTCATCAAAAGTCTTCAAAGGAGGTGTCAACTTTGCAAACCATTCTAAACTTTGTCCTCTTAAGCTTCGAGGGAATAATCATAGAAGATATGTGTCTTCATGAAGAAAGTCCATACTAAGAGCATAAAAGTGATGTACATGATCATGGGGATCACCATTTCCATCATACTTGTCATATTTGGGAACCTCAATATCCCTAGGAAATGGGACCATGTATAGATTTTTATCAAAAGGAAGAGCACAAATTGATTCTACAAAAGAGACCTTTGGAGGCTCTCTTTCTATTTCCATTTGGGTAAGGCGTTGATTTGTCTGACGTAGTTCTTCCTGAAGGACTTCCAATTCAGTTGGTACTCTTTGTTGGACAATTTGTCTAACATCATAGCTAAGAGGAAGCTTGTATCCTCTAGAAGTCATATATTGAAAATATTGATCGCCATTACGCTCTAAAAGCTTATGCATCATTCGTTGGGAGACCACATCTTGTTCAAATCTCATAAGATCCTCACTAGAAATCTCATCATCTTCCTCTGCCTCATGTTGAGAGGGAGGAGGTCTAGGAGGTGAAGAAGGCACACCAAAAGTAGGTCTTAGAGGAGATCTTGGTGGCGTGTTGTTGCCATTGTTTCCATTGGTAAAAAGAGGTCTATGCTCATGATTACTAGTCTCAGGTTGCTCATGAAATGTCCCTCTATAAGCCATGCACCTAGTAGCATCCATTCTTTGTTGATTGTGTTCTTTGTCTAAGCGTGCTTGGTTATCCTTGTGCTTAAAGTGTGCTTGCAACTGTTGAAATTTTTCTTGTTCAGTCAAAGTGAGTGAGACACTGTCTATGTTTTTGGGGGTCTTGAATGAAGAAAAGAGGAAACCTCCTTTGTACCACGGAGTAGCCTTAGAATCCTTAGATTGGTCAGAACTATAACTGTCATTGCTAGCGGGCACTCGTGAGTGTCTAGTTGGAGAAGGTAACTGTGTATAATTAAACAGAGGGTGATTCTCCTGCTCAAATTGAGATCAAGTTGTAACCGGCATGAAAAGAGATGTTGGTTGACTAATAGAATGAGACAAAGTTTCTCAGATATGAGATAAGCAAAGCTAATAAAGATCACTTGTCAAAGTAGAACAATAGAGAGATGGCTCGTCAAAAGTGCTCAAGCACTTACAGCAATCAATTGACTAAAGTCGAGCAACGAGCAAGAAGCTCAATAAGCAAGTAGCTAGAGAGGTAACCGTGATGTGACAAGTGATCAAGAGTAGCATTCGTTAAGCTCAAATCCAATAATTTTAGCTCATTTGTTTCAGTCTAGAACAAATCTAAGCATGTAGATAACAAACTAGCTTCAGATGAGAATAGAAAAGGATACTCTACGACAAGTTAAAATGCAAGTTTAGCAGCTCCAGATTGCAACAATGATAGGACAACAGTAATGACCCAGGCGATAGTTCTCAGGCAAATAGGGTGATACTTCACCTTAAGCCAGATGATAGTTTTCAGTAAGTGGGGTGACACTTTTGCAGAGTCGTACGACTCTATGACCAACGAACATAAAAATATTAGTTTGAAGTGTTTTAAAAGATCAAGTAAGTATATCAATAGATTTTTATCATGGATCAAGCACATAAGATAGCAATCAAGGAGTTCAAGCAAACAGTTATCTTCAAACAATGAGCAAGGGGCAAAGCAACCTTGCACATGAACAAGAATAGTGACTTAGTATTTCTACTCCTTAAAGATTCTACTTGTGTATGTTCTTCAAATGTTTTAGCAGGCACATAAAACACAACAACACCTTAGCAAGCTATCTACAAGGATACACATGGCTTTCTAAGAGGAGTCCTTGATATACACAAGGTACGTGAGGCCCAAATCTGTAGATGAGAAGAATCCAAAATCACACAGCCGGGGGGAGACGGTAACCCAAATCTCCTCCTTCACTTCTCAAAGGTATAAAGTTCTTTGAGGCTTAGCCAAGAGTGATATCAAACTCAATTCCCAAGAGAGGTGTCTTTCAATTCACCTCCCGCTATTTATACTCTGCTAGAACATAGGAGTTAAGGTCGTCCCTTGAGGTGGTGTGTCCCCAAGCAGGCCTTCTAGAAATAACAACTAAGTAATTCACTATCAAAAGTATTTAGATCACTAGAGGTGGTACATTTAACCCTTCAAGTAAGCATGAGATGAGTCCAAAAAAGTGGAACATTTAACTCCTCACACAAACTCAAAGTGAGTCCACACCTTAGAAAACAAGTGAGTTCCAAAAAGCACAAAAGGGTTGCCAAGTGGAGCACTTAACACTTCTTTCCTGTTGACCCCTCCCCTTTAATATGGTGCTAGGATTGCAACCATAGGGTGGAAATGAGGGGCCGGTGGATTAGCAAGTCCAATAACCCAAGATAGAAATCTAGATCAATCACAAGTACTCTAAAGTTTCTTATCAATACTACTCACAAATGAAAAAGGGGTGTACCAATGGAATATTTAACTTTCCAAGCAAACATAGAGTGAGTCCACAAGGTGGTGCATTTAACTCTCTATGTAAACAAGGAATGAATCCATGCCCCCAATCACTCAATGAGATATTTGATATTGGAACCAAGAATTACTTAAGGTTTAAACACAAGCATTCACTTACACAAACTTGTATGAAAACAAATCTATGTTCATTCATTTCCCATTAAGAGCATCAATTGAAATGTGTTCTATGAAAGCATGTAAACACTCAAGCCAAACACATGAGAGGTTCAATTTTAATCCCAAAATCCAAATGTTGTAGAGATATAACAAACTACCTCAAGTCCAATGCAACGCGCTTAGTAGATTTTAAGCATTTTCCATGAAAGTAAGAGCACCTTCAAATGAACAAGACAAGAGAACAAGCAAACAAGATATGCAATATATATCCAATTTATGAAAACCCTAAGGTTAGATCTGAAAATCAATTGTTAGGAGCAATGATAACCAGAAAATAATCCAAATGATAACTCATATCATGCAATGAACAATGAAAAATAAGTGCATACCCATCACAAAATTTTATTTTTTTTGCATTTGACCTAGTCAACAAGATCTGATTTTTACCACATGAATTTGGACCCTAAACTCAAAATACAGAAAAGATACCTCTATCAAAAAATAGAGAGCTTTCCAAAAATATAAAAATTTTAGAAAAATCACTTCATTTGTGCCCTAGAGAGCCATTTTACCAAAACAGACTAGATTTTATAAATCAACCAAATGAGCTATGATATGATTTTTAAATTAAAAACATAGTGAATGGACCCCCTGTATAATTTCAATACCTTTCCAGAAATATAAAAATTTCTAAAAAATATGCTGATTTTCACCAAAAATCGATTTTTTATGAAAAATAAAGAAAAAATCATAAAAAATACAAATTACCACCAAAAATTCTAAAATTTGTTTTGGAGCTTCTCTGATATGTCTCCAACCTACAAAAACATTTTCAGACCAGAACACCAATTAATTTGGAAGATATGGTCAAATCTTTCAAATCTAGGGTTTTTTTCATCTCCAAACAAATCTGCACAAGGGTTAGCTCCAAAAATAATCAAAACCAGCATGCAAGAGGTGGGTTGCCCCACGGTGGGGGCCAAAAATGTATGGTGAAAATGTGACCACACTTCTATAAATCATTACATGCAAGGGAACTCAAGAATGAGGCCTCACAAATCGATCCATAGCTCCCTAGGCATGGAGTGCAAGAGTTTTAAGAATGCTCTCAGCTAGAGCTATTTAGCCAATAACCTTGCTAGTAAACCATGCAATGGGAGATTCAATGAAGACAAGGGAAAGAATGCCAATATCCCCAAGAATCAAATTAAATGCAATGCAATGCAAGCTAGCTAAGAATGAAGATGCAAGCTAAGCTATGGAAATGAAAGTACAATGCAAGCTAAGCTATGAAAATGAAAGATGCAAGAAATGAAATCTAACTATGAAGCAAGAAAGCCATGATGATGCAAGAATGAAGACAAGAAGATAGAGTGTTGATGAAGATCCAAGATGAATGCCAACAATGCTCCAAATCTTCAAACCCTAGATGCAAGAATATCTCCAAAAGCTCCAAGATGACCTATAAAACCTATAGCATAACAATAGCATAAAAATTATGTGTGCAAATGAGGAAGAGAGCTCTCCTTTTATAGGGAATGAAAAAGGAATGGGCCATGGAGATTAAGAGGCAAAAGATTTAATCAACGGTGGAGAAAAAAAGAAGCTTGATCCTTGTGCACAAATATCCTCCAATAAGAAAATTAGAAGCATTTACTTTATGCTGAGCATTTAATTTATGTCCATGTGAGACAAAAAGTACTTTTTCTTTTATTTTATTTTTATTTTTCTTTATAAATAAGAATTAAATGCTTTATTTGTGCAACATAGGATAAGAAGAAAAGGTGGGCTTTTTATTTATTAAAAGGGGAGGAAATATTCCTTTTAAATAAATAAAAACTTAGGATAAAATGGTTAGCCCATAGAAAATAATCGAATAAATGATAGCACAAGGATTTGATCAAGAATAAGCAATTTATGATTTAGCAAAAGGGACTAATAGTCTAGGTGACCATTTTTAGGTGTATACAATAATCAACCAAGTTAATGAAGAATACCAAACAAAAGATGAGAAACTGGTACCCTACAAGAAAATGGTTGATTCCTTGAGCTGATATTTCACATTTGTCACATTTCAGTAAATCCCTAGCGTAGAAAACAAAGTAGTTGATGCTATGGCTATACTTGCTTCACTTCTTCATCGAGAATAACATGAATCCAAATTTGAATTCCTAGTGGAAGAGCTACATTACCCTATCTATGACTCCCAAGAAAGCCATGTTATCTGTAGCCTTGTTGGTCATGAGTCATCCCGTTATGGTGTCATTTAATCATACCTTCATGATGGCATTATCCCTGAAACCTTTAACCATTCTAAATGAAGAAACCTTACCTATAATGCCTCTCACCATACCCTTATCTCTAGTGATTTGTCTAGGAGGGGTCTAGATGGGACACTTCTTAGATGATTAGAAAAGGAGGAATTTGATCAAGCGTTAGTTGACATTCATGAGGGAATCTATGGGGGAGATTCCAATGGTCTTTCCATGGCCTTAAGGTTTCTTAGGGTTGGGTACTATTGGCCCACAATGCAGATGGATGCAGTAGCTTTTTCCAAATCATGTGAAAAGTGTCAAAAACATGGTAGCTTGATACATGCTCCAAGTAGGGAGCTTATTCCTTCTATATCTCATTGGCTATTCCAGCACTAGGCCTTTGGTCATGTTGGGAAAATTCATCCCAACTCATCAGGTGGACAAAAATTCATAATTACTACTACTGATTACTTCACTAAATGGGTAGAAGTTGTCCCACTTTCTGTTGCCTTAGGCAAGATAGTTTCTCTATTCATTTTGAACCATACCATCTATCAATATGGAGTGCCTTCAGATATAATCACTGATGATGGAGGTCAGTTCAAAAATAAGGACCTTAAGAAACTCTACAAGAAATTCAAGATTAAACAACATTGGTCCTCCATTTACTTCCCACAAGGAAATGGTCAAGCAGAGGCATCAAATAAAATTGTTGTTAAAATCCTCCATAGAATAGTTCATAAGAATGGTAGAGATTGGCATTTACAGATAAGTCTGGCCTTGTGGGCTTATAGAACAAGTATTCATACTCCTACTAGGGCTACTCCTTTTCCCCTTACTTATGGTGCTTAAGCAGTGTTACCTTTAGAGGTTGAAATTCCTTCACTTAGAGTTTCCCTCAAAGGTCTAGTTACAGATGAAGACTACTGCTCCATGAGACTTCAAGAGTTAGAACTAATAGATGAGAAGCATCAAGCATCATTTAACCATGTGTGGGTCTATCAAAAGTGTATGTCCAAAGCCTTCAACAAAAAGGTTCACCCTAGAGAATTCCAAGTGGGAGATCTTGTCCTACGTGAAAATCCTAAGAATCAACATCATAGAGAAAAAAAGGGAAAATTTGAACCTAATTGGATTGCACCTTACATCATTACTACAACTTTTGGTACAGGTGCTTATTTATTATCTAACGAAGAAGGAGAGCAGCTCCCTGATCCTATCAATGTCTTGCACTTGAAGAAGTTCTATCCATGATACCTATTCTATCTGGGGGCATCCTTTGTACATATTTATTGATCATGAAAAAAATTCCAAAAAAAATTCATATATGATGCTGAAAAAATCCTAAAAAGCATATAAAGTTTTGAAAAAATATAAAAAAATAAAAAAATTCAAAAAAATAGAAAAAGTGCCTTGGTGAAAACTTGGAAATAGGCACCTTGGTAGCAAAAATACAAAAAAATTGAAAAATCAAAAATCTGTCAAGTGGTGAAAACCTAGAAACAAGCGCTACTTGAGGCCTTTGCACCTTTGTTTCTTAGCACTCATCCTCAACACTTAGCCTTTCTCCATCATGCCTCATCCTTGTTGCCTTGGTTTGGAATTGGTCTTTATCTTTGTCTAGGGGGCATAACTATGCTATCTTTTGTCTCTTGGATATGTTAGTCTTTGGGACACCTTGCAAATGGTGTTTTTCAACACCACCCCAACTATGTTTTTCAACACTTCCCTCGTGTCAAGTGTTTCTCAACACTTATTAGATATCTTACCCATGGTCTAGAATGCTACAATATCTCTCAATGGCAAATGCGATACTCAAAGTTTGACTCTATGACCTACACACATGCACTTAAATATTTGACTCACTCAGACTTGTTTGACTTCATTTCTTTTGTGTGTTGTCTATGATGACTTCTTTGATGAGTGGTCTCTCCCTAAATAGTTTTCAATGATGCATGGCTAGAAGATTGGGGGCACAAGGACATGTTTTATTTATTTCTACCTGTGGGTATATCTTGTTAATCTTAATTGTCATGAGAATTTATGCTTGTTCCACTTGACACTAGGATCTAAAATGTATTATCCTTGACTATTTTCCACAAGTGCATGCTTGTAGTCATCTTGACTTTCTTGTGTCTCAATGTGAGCATAATCTTTCTATACCAAAGTTAGGGAACCTCACTCCACTATTCATCTTGACCTACATGTCTTGGGTGCCTAGGTGAGATTCCCACATTCCTATCTGATACAAATCATATTCATATACCCATAGTCATACTAGTGTGTATTGTATGATCTTGCAACACTACCAATAAAGCTTGATGATGATTATTAGAGTCTAATGGCTTTGTGACCTTGCAAGTAAACCACTTTTCATAATAGTTTGCACTCTTAAGTTCATGTTAGTTTAGTTTTGCATCTTGCATATGGAGAGAGCTATCTTTTCATCTTTCACGGACTTGTCAGTCAACTGTGCTCACCTTTCACTTCTTCTTGATCATGTCTTTCACTCCTTATCTTTTACATCACATCCTCTTACTGTCATCAGAAGGGGTTAATCTTATCATCATATCTATATCATAAAAAGATCATTTTTAGAAACATGATTTTATATCATAACATGAGAACTAAAACATATATCTATGAGAGAGACTATACATGACCATTTATAAGCATATATCATACATTTGAGAAATATAGCAAGAAAATAAAATTGAAACATCCATCACAAGTGAGATAAGTACACAAGATACATCGTAAATCCAGTCATCTCATATATATATAAATAATGATACAAGTATAATGTGAGATCCCAAAATCTGGATCAAGTCTTAGGATATGTCTATACATCAAAGCCCTAGACCTAGGACTAACTCTCCCCATCATGCGGAGGTGGTAATGGTGGAAGAGGCAGTCCCATCCTGTCAGCTCGCACATTTGATCTCCTAGCCCTCTCAAAATAGAGTGGCACTCTCTATGCCTCAAGTATGACTGCTATGTATAACCTATGATAGTATGCCACCCACGTCACCTCTCTCCAGAGTTCTATGGCATCATCTCATGCTTCCCTGTCTCACCACTCTATCTTAGCCCATGCATCTAGTAGTTGTTGTTATTGAATAGCAATGGTAGTCCTCAACTAATGTACCTTAGCCTCTAAGGCCTACACTCTAGCATGAAGATCCTCTCCTCCCCTATCTACGACTTGATCCTATCCTGCATCCACTCATCGATGAGCTGGTCTCACCTTCTCCACCTCATCATCTGATACTTGTCTCTATTACTATCTCTGGCTACTAGATCAAGATCCCTATCCTACCGGTGCCCCTCCTTCTCGTCCATCTCCCCCATCGTCACCATCATCACCCTATGCCTGTGACTATGCATATGGGATTGTAAACTATGAGAATGGCTGCCTCTGGCACTCTGCCCTATAAGTTGCATCTACACTTGCATCAGCTATTTTTGGGAAGTACTCCCAGAGCTCTCTCCATAATCCTACTATCTCTTGTGCTACCTACTAGTAGTCCAGCATCAACAACCATCCCTGTCCCTCATCCTCCCTCACCCTAGTGTATGTGGTAGTCTCCACCACCACCCTCTACTAAGAGTCAAACTACCTCCATATCCGAGTAATAAAAAAGTGCTCAACAATATCTACATATCAACCTAGTAGTGGCCAGCTGCACAACATGTACCTGAGCTCGCAATCCCTATCACTCTACTGCTCACAGTACCTATAGGGTCTCCACTCGAAGGCTGTCAACTCATCCAGTAACCTCCTGTAATATGTAATGTCTCTGCTATGGGGCTATGACATAAATCCTATATACCTGTAAATGTAGGGGCACCTCCACTCCCAGGGCTATACTCGTGGTCACACAATGGCTATGTGCTCCCATGCCCATATCTGTTCTAAGACATCCCTGCATGCCCAAGATCTACTCTCTCTATATACAATCTCATGCAGCTCATGGTACATGTTTGCTAGGATAGCTGGGCCCCATGCCATCCATCTTGGGTGTGCCACCAAGTCTGCTACCAATCTACCCCAACCTAGTGGGAATCCCCTCTGACTCCTGTTAGTAATCAAGGCTCATGCCACTATAAAGCACATAATGCATGGTACCAGATAATCCCAACCATACTCCTCTATCATCCGGTCCTAGCTAAGATGTCTTTCGATGATGGTCACATCCTAGAACAAGTCCTGGATGGCCTATCTCCCCTCTGTAGGAGTCTGATCATAGTATACCTGTGCCAACAAAAAATCATGTCAGTTTTCATCATATGGAAACATCACATTTATGAACATCTACAAACATGATTATACTCACTGGATCTCCATGGTTAGGTACATTAATGATCTAGTAGACATCCTCTAGTGTAATAGTCACCTCTCTAGTTGGCAGATGGAAAGTATTATGCTCACTATGCCATCTCTTAGCCAATGCTGTCAGCGACCTGTGGTTTTCCCATATATGGGGCATCTCCAATAAGTACCCGAACCCCATCTGAGTCAAATCTATTCACCCTAGATCATCTAGATCCCAGACACAACATAGCCCAACCACTCTCAGTGCTCTAATGATTAGTGCCGGGAAAACCTCCTGTAAGCCATAACCCACAAACCAGATGTCAAAACATATCATGATGGATGACTAAAATTAGTACAAGTAATATCAAAGGCAGAAATTATCTCTACACATGTTATATTGTTCAAATTAAAAGCATGTGATATTTCTTATTATACTCTTACAACACTTTTTGTTGATATTGTATCGTGTGATGCTTTTCCTTAATATGATAGTTTGCACCATATAGCACGACATTTCATCCAGCATCACGCGATGCTTTCTCGAATGACCATGTGATATTTTATTGGCTAATGAACTATCACACAATACAATCTCTAACATGTGTACAATACTTTAAAAGTATCGTATGATTTTTCACATTAATATAATTTGAAATATTAAAAAATGTGCTTTAGATGCAATTAATGACTCAAATGGCTAGTTTTTTAAAAAAACTTACCAGGACACCATACTGAGGAGGCTAGTTGTGCAACCAACTGTGCTTGTATCGATGTGTGTGAATTGGAATCATTTCTTGTTGAGTCATAATCTCTCTCTGATCTCTCAAAGTTCTCAAAATCACAATAAGACAAATGAATTTGAAGATGACCTCTTTACCCCTTATATAGCATTTTGACTTTTTGACTCAAATTTCAAAACATCCCAAAATTTCATGAAAATTGCACCCCTGGCTAATGTCAACATCTTGGATCCATTTTCGGGATCAAAATCAAAATCTGAGTTCATCTTGATAGTCAAAATCACATTTTAAAAATTCCTCCTTCTTCTGTGTAGTTGGCTGACCGTTTGAGGCTTGATTCTTTGATCTTGATTGGGGCATCTTCATTTCTTCATCCCCATCTCTTTCACCCTTCTATTCTCTCATGCATTTTCATTCACTTCATCTCTTTGAGGTTTGACTTCATCTTTATCCTATATCTTTCTCAGTCAAACCTAGTCAACTTGGGGCATATCTTCACTACTTGATGGTTATTCTATCATCTTTCATCTTCGATTATGATTTCTAGTGATTTGACCAAATTTATCAATTTTTTGTTTCCCTGTACTTGATTTTGATTTTTATTTCGAGGGGGCAGTACCTATAAAACTTCAATCCTTGATTCATCTTTATCAATTAAACCTTGCTTGAGATTCTTATCTTTTATCTGAGACTTAACAATTATCTATTTACAGGGGTGTTGGCCTTTCCTTTTTCAATTAGCTTATCTTTGTCCTGATGTGTTCCCATTCATCAAACACACATATGGGTTGTTTTGTGATCCCAAATCGATCTCACATTAGTCAAAGAGGGGCAAATGTATGCACCCTAAAATGGTCGCCTAGACTTTGGGCCCCCATTCACCAAATTTATCAATTTCCTTAATCAAATCCTAATTCTATCATTTATTCGATTATATTATATGGATTAACCATTTTATCCTATCTTTATTTAATTAAAAAAAAATTTATCCTAAGTCTTTATTTAATTAAAAGGAATTTCCTCCCCTTTTATTAAATAAAAAGTCCCCACTTTCCTTTTATCCTAAGTTGCACAAATAAAACATTATTCTTATTTTATAAAAAGAAGAAAAGGCCTTTTTGTCTCACATGGTACAAAAAAGTCAACACTTATTTCTCATTGGAGGAGATTTGTGCACAAGGATTGATCCCACTTTCAAATTCCACCCTTGATCAAATCTTTTGCCTCTTAATATCCATGGTCCATTTATCTTTAAAAGGAGATCTCTTTTCTCATTCAAAAGATCCCCATTCTTGATACTAATCTTATGCTACAAGTTTTTCTTGGTGACATTGGAGCTTTGGAGATCTTATTGCATTCTAGTCTTCATTCTTGCATCATAGTTTAGTTTGGATGGCATTTTAGCTTAATTTCCTTTTATGTTCTAGTTTAACTCACATAGTTTAATTAGCAATGGCTTGTAATACTTTCATTTTACTTTCATAGCTTAGTTGCATTCTCATTTTAGCATAGTTGCATTGCATTTCCATTTGTGATTCTTGAAGATATTGGCATTCTTGCCCTTGTCTCTTTGAATCTCCCATTGCATGGTTTACAAGCAATGTCATATGCTTAATAGCTCTAGTTGAGAGCCATATAAGCACCCTTGCACTCCATGCCTAGGGATCTCTAGGTCACTTTCTCAAGGCTTCCAATTCATGGATTCTCTTGGAACTAATGACTTAGAGAAGTGCACATTTTAAGTGTACACTTGTCACCCAAAGCCATCCTAGGAGGATATCCATCAATCCTAGGACAACCTTGGTTAGCCACAACTGATGCTTGCATTGCATGTCACTTAGGAAAAATGACCATATCAAATAGGATAAATACCAAGAATCTAACTCTGTATTCTCCTGCAAAACCCCAAGTAGAACTTGACCAAGTTGTTTGGCTAGATTTAGGTGATGCTGCCCTTGAAGAAAACTTAGTGGAAAAAATCATGGTCATTGAAAGAAATCCATTCATGGTGTCACAAGAAGAAGATGATATACTCACAGCAATCCTTTCCAACCAATATGGTTCTGAGGAATCTTCTTGTGATGTCCCTAATTATTCCCTTCAAACAATAATGCCCAAGAAAACCTCACCTCAGTCTCCTGCAGCATTTGATTATCTCCACACCTTGTTGCCCCATGAAATAAAGTCTCCATCAATGGTAGAAATATTGTTGTTGGATAAGGTCAAAAGAGTTTGAATTGCCTTAGGGAAAGAGTTGAATGTTAATAATAATCTCACTGAATCTCATATGTCCAGTCTTCTCAAGCATTTGCAAGAAAGTTAGCAAGCCTTTGCATGGGACTATATTGATATGAAAGGGTTAGACCCTAAAATTTTCACCCAAAGAATTTATATAATCCTTGAGTGCAAGCTAATGAGACAAGCCAAAAAGAGAATTAATCTAGCTTTGAGAGATATAGTGAAGATCGAGTTGTAGAAGCTTCTTAGTGTCGGTTTCATTTATCCTAATTCTGATAGCCAATGGGTTTCTCCTCTCATAATTGTTCCAAAGAAGGGGGGAAAGTAGAGAGTTTTTGTAGACTATAGGGATCTTAAAAAAGCCACTAAAAAGGATCACTTTCCACTAACTTTTATTGACCAAGTGCTTGATAATATTGTTGGTAAAAAGTATTTTTCATTTATAGATGGCTTTAGTGGATATAACTACATATAAATCTCACTAGAAGACTAGGATAAGACAATGTTCACCTATCCATGGGGAACATTTTCTTATTCAGTCTTTCCATTTGGATTGTGCAATGCACCTGCTACCTTCTAGAGAGTAGTGTTGGGTATTTTCTCTGACATTGCTACTGACTATGTTGAAATTTACATGGATGACTTCACTACTCAAGGAACCACATTTGAGGAGGCACAAGCTAACTTGGAGAAAGTTCTTAAGAGATGCTAGGAATATAACCTCTCCCTTAACAGTGAGAAGTGTTATATGATGATGGAGGAGGGAGTTGTCTTGGGACACTACCTCTCATCTTTTGGAATTTAGGTTGACCCTGCAAAAATTGTAGTTATCAACACACTTCCCACACTGTTTAAGTAGAAAGATGTTAGGAGTTTCCTTGGCCATGTTGGTTACTACAAAATATTCATAAAGGATTTTAACCAACTTGTAGCACCTTTCTACAACTTGTTGAAAAAGGAAGCTGATTTTGAATGGATAGAAGACTGTGAAGCATCATTTCAGAAAGTGAAAGATGTTTTGACAAAAACACCTATTCTCAGAGGACCTGATTGGAAGCTACCATTTCACATCCACACAAATGCATCTGACTATGCTGTTGGAGCAATCCTAGGCTAGAAGGAAGGTATTATTGAACATGTTATTTACTATATTAGTAAAAACTTGCAAGGTGTTGAGTTAAATTATATTATCACTGAAAAATAGTTGTTAGTAGTCGTCTATGCACTAAACAAATTTAGGCACTACATCACAAGTTATGAAGTATTTATTTACGCTGACCATTCATCCATCAAATACTTGATGAAAAACCTACCATTAGTGGTAGATTAGCGTGCTGGTTACTCCTCATGTAGGAATTTGATGTGAAGATAATAGACAAACCAGACAAGGCTAATGTAGTGGCCGATTTCTTGTCAAGATTGCAAGTACCAAATGATCTTGTAGAAATTGATGAAAACTTCCCTGATGAGCACCTATTTTCTATTGATTCTTTTAATCCATAGTATGCAAACATAGCCAACTACCTTTCTATAGGAAGAACACCACCTCACTTCTCTCCTAAGAAATGCCAACTTCTGGTTGAGAAGAGTTTTAACTTCTCATGGATCTTAGGCTTCATGTTCCAAACTAGGTCACTTGAAGATGTGTTCACGAGGATGAAACTTATGACATTCTATGGGCATGTCACAATGAGCCATGTGGTAACCATTTTGTAGAAAAGAGGATAGCCTATAAAATTCTGACAACTAGATACTACTAGCCTACTTTTCATAAAGATGCAGCAAAGCATACCAGGCATTGTGATAGATTTCAACGTATGGGGCACCCAACAAAGTCTGATGAAATGCCCTTGCAGCCTCAGGTAGTGGTCATGCCATTTGACAAGTGGGATATTGACTTTGTTGGACCCATTGAACCCTCTTCTCATGGGAAGTCATACATCTTAGTATGTACTAACTATGCCACAAAGTGGGTTGAAGAAAAAGCCATGAGGCATGCCAAGGATCACAAAGTTACTAAATTTCTCTATGAATGTATATTCACCAGATTTGGAGTACCAAGGGAGATAGTCACAAATCAGGGAGCACACTTCACATCTAATATTATCACATCATTGATGCAGGAATACATGGTGCACCATTGTAAATCTTCACCCTATCACCCCCAGGCCAATGGCCAGGTAGAAATAACCAACCGGGAGATAGAATCCATTTTAACCAAGACAATTATTGTTCAAAAAAAGGACTGGGCTACCCATCTTCCTAAATCCATTTGGGCTTAGCACACAACATGGAAAAGAACAATTGGGTTTACCCCTTTTGAGCTGGTGCATGGAAAATCAGCATCCATGCCTATTGAGTTTCAACAAAAAACACTTAGAATAGCCCTGGACTTGGACATTGATCTCACTAGAGCCCAAGAATACATGTTATTACAATTGAATGGGTTAGATGAATACAGGAAATCTACACTCCATAATACCAAATTAATCTAGCAAGAGAGAAAAAAATGGCATGACAAGTTCATCTAAGATAAGAAATTTTATGTGGGAGATTGGGCACTGTTTTATTACTCCCGATACCAGCACATGCCAAGAAAATTTCAAACCAGGTGGTTTGGGCCTTATGAGATAATCTCAGTATTTTATAATGGAGCAATTCAACTTTCAACCATTGACCTTGTACAGTTCAAGATACTTGTCAATGGGCATCGACTCAAACTCTACAACAAGCCCATCAGTCGTGAGGAGTTCCTGTAGTAGTTCTAGAGTAGAAAAGACACACAAGATCCTATAGCCAAAGCATTTAGGTCTCCTACCTAGCATTCTACTCCTTCTTGATTCCATTCAAGAACTCCATAATAAACATTTCACATTTTTGTGGAATTATTTCTCTATAATAAATTTCATCTCACCTTCTCTCTCTACCACCCATCCATTCCATCCCATCACTTCATAAATGCAGGTGACATTTTTCAAAACACTCTTCCTACAACACTTCTAGGTTCATGCCACATACCCTCATACATATTTTATAGGAATGTGTGTCATTTTGATTTTCTACTCTTGCATAACTTGGCTTGGTGGGACCCAAGCAATTACTTAGTTGGGGCGGGGGAGAAATATTCTATTTTCAAATATTTCAAATTAGCATGTAAACATCAAGTTTCTTGTCTTTATGAGATGATTTTCATCATGTGCTTGTTGATATGTCCTTCCATGATTGCATCATCACATTTGTAATGAAATTAAAGACATTAAAAGCTAAAGTTTAACTTCTAATGATATGTTCATGATGTGTTTGGGGTGGCAGCCCTTGGCATGAGTGAACTATTATGAGATTTTATGGAAGTGAAAATATCATTAGATTTTGTACAAAACTCTTTAATTTCATGAAGTAAGTAGCATTTGGTATGCCGCCTTTTTCATCTGCAACATCCTATGTCATAACACTTTGAATTCTATGAATTACCATTATTGAGCTTTGTGAAAATACCAAGTTTTTGCAAAATTTAAATTTTCTAATCATAACAATGGGAGGAGATCTTCAAAGGCATGAGCCAGTGGATCACAGGGTTTTGTTCAGTGACACGTCTAGTTGTGAAATGTTTAGAAGGAAAGGATGGTTGGACTACTACTTGAGTCTTAAGGGGTTTGATGAAGAAGTTTCTCTACAATTTCTAAGCAATTTGAAGGATCAATTTGTAGTGTTCAAGGGTTTAAAAATTAAATTTACAGAGGATATTGTGGCTAAAGTGATTAGCTTTCCACAGGAAGGCAAATAGTGGGTGAAGGACCTCAACCTGCGTTCGGCTAGGGCTCAGCTCACTTTGCACAGTGACCCCTAGCTAGACATAGATAAGAAGCAAGGCACTTCTAGAGTATCCTTGCCCTTAGAATTCATTCAGTTAGCTACATTCATCATATAGTACTTCACTTGTGAAGGGCATTACAAGTATTTGCATGGCCTACATTTCAAAATTATGAGTCATCTTCAGCACGATAATAGACTAGTAAATCTTCCCAGCTTCCTATTTAATATTGTGAAAAAGAAAGCTTTCTTATTTCAGTCAGGAATAGACCAGTCTATTTCACATCATTGTTTGATAAAGCTAATTGTAGAGAGAGAATTAAATAAAAAATTGATTGGGATATGGGAAGAATTTCTACAAATGAATGAGGTAGAACCTAGGGTGGTCATCCCTAAAGGTGAGGGTGTAGGGCAGACATAACAAACATCCACTGGGGTTTGCAAAATCCTCCAAATGATAGAAAATGTTCCTAAAGCTACCCCTTCCATTTCTAGACCATCCAAGAAAAAAACTTGCAATGTTGGTGCCTCCACTTCCAAGAGAAAGAGAAATAAACACAAAGAAACTATCAATATCCCTGAAACACCATCATCCATAAAGACTAGGTCCACATCTAGGAGAGACAAGGGTAAAACTAAGAAGACAAAAGAGGGAATATCAAAGAAGCAACCTAGTAGTAATAATGATAATGTTGAAGAAACCTTATATTCTCATGGGAAGAAACTCCAGAAAATCCTCCTAAAGAAGCTACAAAGGAAATGACCTCTAGTAGGAGGAAACAAAAGAGTCCTTCACACTCATCCACACCCCCCAGAAGGAGAAGTGCAAGGCTTTTTGAAAGGGATGTTGAGGCTTCTATTCCAATTGTTAACCTAGAATCCTCCAAACTCGTAGAGAGGTCCTCTTCAGAGGAAATGTTTCAACAAAATATGTTGGCAATTTGGCTGAGTTGATTGCATAGATGTTTTCATTATGGAAACATATGATCCTCATGAAGATTACACAAAGTCAGAGAGCAAGTATGACAGAGCACATTGCAAATTTGTCTAAGTGTAAGACAGTGTTTTACCAGTGAACCTGGATATAGTTTTTGTTTGCGACATTGACTGGAGTAAGTTCAATGCTTGTGCACTTGAACATAAACTCTATGATTTCTATTGATCACCCATATCAAAGTGCAAGTCAGTATGACATGTACGGAAGAAGTTATGATAGTTTTACTAAAGACAGTGTAAAGCTGACAGGACATAATATGAAGACAGAACTAGTAAAGAGTTAAGGGATTATTTTGTTTATCAAAATAATGATGTAACGATATAAAGGGATGACATCCTAGATGTTAACTCTTTGATAAAGATATTGGTATAAATGTAAATGTCATTGTAATTGTAAAGTGAAGTAATAGTAACAAGCAGCAAGTAATTGTAGAAGTATGATGCAAAGTATATGAAGCATATGTAATAGCGATAGTGAAAGAGCAATGAAGTGATATTGATGCAAGAAACATAAGGTTATGTATCTTAACCTATTTTTTAATCACTTTATATTATAGATTACTTTTTTGGGAAGTGGGCTCATCTGGTAATCACATTTTGTACTACAACTCCTAATAGGGTTGAGGCTTCTAACAAGCCCTATAGTCCCTTAATCAGGACTGATACACTATATGCTTGTAATAGACTCCTAACAGGGTCAACATCATTAACAAGATACTTTTGATTAGTGGATCTTGTGGGTACCATCCCCACTGGGGTTTTCCCTTGGCTAGGGTTTCCTCAAGAACAAATAATGTGTTATGAGTTCTTTTTTTTTATGCATGTTTTTTAGCTTCTTATGTTATGCATGTATAAAGATAATCTATTATATCCATAATTGGGAAAAAGATAAAGTTTGTAGAATATTGATTCACCCCCCCCCTCTCAGTATTCCCTATTTCTAACAATTGGTATCAGAGCTTAGTTACTTGGAAAAGAGTCATTCAAGGAAAGCCTAGTAGCCTGAGTAAGATCTCTATTGATATGGATCAACTATGGAAGAATCTTGAAGAAGCTCTTGAACAGATTGTCTTGCTTAACATTGAAAAAGATATTTTGAAAAGAAAGTATGATGATGCAAAGAACCTCATTGAGAAATTGAAAAAAAAATTGGAAGATCTGAGATTTGAAAAAGAATCCAAAGTTTTTATTGAAGATTGTGATGACAATATGGAAAAAGAAAATGAGATCCTTAAGCATGAATTGAAGATAGCAAATTTGAAGCTTAGTTTGAAAGATGGAAATGGGAAGAATGAAAGTCTAAAGACTGAAAATGAAGGACTAAAATCTAAACTTTCTAAAGTAACATCTGAACTTGAGAAAGTCAATTTGCAATATGATGAAATTGAGAAATACAATAAGATTGTGAAAGGTGAACTGACTCAATCCAAACAACAACTTGAAAGGCTATATTCAACTAGTGAGAAGATTGATGAACACATATCCTATTAGAAACCATTCTATGATAAGACTGGTCTTGGATTCAAAACTTTCAAAGAAAATGATGAAGGCAAGGAACCAGATCTGAAGATATCTAAAAGCATGGATGAGAAGAAGCCTGATGAGATCAACAAATCTGAAGATACACCTAAAGAAGAAGAATCACCGAAGCAAGAGGAATCACCCAAAGGTATGCAAAGAGAATTCAAAGGTAGATGTTTTTCTTGTAATGCTATTGGTCATATGAAGAGAGATTGCATAGGTAAAAAATTTAAACCTCTTAATGGTTATTGTTACAATTGTCATGGTTTTGGACATAGAGCTATTGATTGTAGGAAACCTAAATTTATTGAGAATAATGATGGTAGTAGAATGTTTAGGAATACTAACAATGTAGATAAGAAACCTACTGAAGATATGAACAGAAGAAGTGGAATAGTATGTTATAGATGCAACAAGGTTGGACACATTGCTAGAAATTGTAGATCACAAATCAATCAACCTGGACCAAGATATGGAAATAATGGAATTGTTTGTTAGATATGTAACAAGATTGGACATACAACAAGGTTTTGCATAATGAAAAATAGAGTTTTTCATCCTAATCCTAACCTCGGGAATCATGCAAGAAGAAATGAAGATGCTAGTAATGGTCAGAAAGGATGCTATAGTAATTTAGATGAAGTGAAGTTTATCAAAAACATAGATCAAGGAGACATATTCAACATTGAAGGTAATCAGGAAGGTGAATTATTGAAAGGTAAGAATGCATCTTTAATTGACCTATCTCAAAGTACTTAATTCATGTAAA
This sequence comes from Chamaecyparis obtusa, assembly GCA_027943335.1. Lineage (NCBI taxonomy): Eukaryota > Viridiplantae > Streptophyta > Pinopsida > Cupressales > Cupressaceae > Chamaecyparis > Chamaecyparis obtusa. The sequence goes on from BSBK01006874.1 coordinate 85,526, forward strand.
TTATAGTAAAATAGGAACTTAGATTTAGTATAGAAGTAGATATATGATGAGTTGAGTCTTGTGTAGTTAATGCAAGGTAGTTTATGATATTCTAATGCTATGGTTAAGAGCACAAAGAAAAATATTATGTTTTGCGAGATCACAAGAAGTTTTAAGTTTTTTAGGATAGCAGAGATAACTTTTTGGAAAGAAGTGGCAAAAGAATTGAATGTGATGTCAGATCTAAGTGAGATTGAATTAATAAAAGGTTATGATCGGTATTATTTGATCATCAAAGTGAATTCAAGTGTCAAGGAGATCAAAGAGTAGTGATAGAAAGCATTTTGCAAGGATTTGGAGAAGAATTGTGTGTTGAATCTATGCAAGCCCTAAAATCATGAAATTAAGGTATTTTACTTGACAAATCTTTGAATCAGTAAAGGCATTTGAAGAAATCATGGATGTCTCCTTAATACACAATGTTAGAGACAAGAATAGACCTAAATTGAAAAGGGAACCAGTAGAACCATTGGAAGAAGACCCTAGGTTTGCATTATCATCCATACCAGAAAGAGTTTTACATTTAGAGAATGTTAAGAGTTATCTTGGATGCAAACTAGAGATAGTAAATGATAGTGATTTTATAGATGAATATCAGAAGATGTACAATCAGGATATGTCACTAAAACAAGGTTTTGAATACTTGGAACATAATGAAATTGTCAAATATGGATTACAGTATGAATTTGATAATGAAGAATGCACTAAGATCATTTTGAGTAGAATTCATAATGGAAAGTTTTGGCTAGAGGATAGAGTGATAGATATTACAGCTGATTTGATTCATGAATTCACTGGATTATCTAAGATTGGAGCTATTCCTTTTAATGAGAAAAATAGTCATTGACAACACTAATTCATCCTATAATGGTTGAGGAATTGTGATTAGCAAGATCAAACAAGTTGATGTGAGATACATATGCAAGATCCTAACTACTAAGTTTTGTGCTAATTCAAGAGAAGATGACATGGCAGCTGGAATGGTACATACAGCTTATCTTATGTGTGTTGATAGGGTACCAGTCAATATGTGTGAAATTGTTAGAATTTAATTGTTTGAGAACTTGGAGAAGATCAAGAAAACTAAGTATACATAGTTTAAGTTCTCATCCCTAATCACATACATCTTCTTTCATCTTTTGAGGAGATTTCCTTACACCATAGGAAATGATTGGAATGATGGACAAACCACAATGGAAAGGATTAATGTAGTATACAGAAAGCATGTTATTGACAATGTTAATGAAAGTGTAGTACTTGTTATTAAGACATTTCAAAATATTATGTCTAGCAGATCAAGGATCCTTAAGTCTCTTGTTGAGAAATACAAAGATGATATATGTTTTATGGTGGATACTGACCTTACCTATATTGAAGCAATAGAGCCTAGAACAGAGTTCATAGACCCTCTTGGCTATGAAATATATGAGGTAGAGACTGAAGAGTATGTTAGCAAACTACTGAAGTGTAAGTTGGACACTCAGTGTAATAGGTTTGGAACCTTTGAGGAGAACTTCAACTCTGCAAAGATTCTAATTGAAGAAAAGTAGTCTACCAAGAGACTTGTGAGCACCATTAAGAAAATCTTAAAGGATACAAGAATGATAGAGAGAGATTTTTTGGTAGCAAAGCCAATAGCAACAGCAATCAAAGAGAGTGGACAAAAGGAATTTTTGTCTATCCCTCCTTTATCATCAATTGCAGTGCCACAAGAAGAACAACAAGTAAAGGTGAAAGTGGAAGTACCTGAGAAGGACATAGAAACAAAGATGTCTACTAGATCCACTTCCTCCACACCTAGAAAAAGAGTCAAGGAGAGTGCCACTGGAGTAGGAAAGAGGCATAAAACTCTAGTGCAACCTATTCCAAGAAATATTGCAAAGGTTAAAGATGATGTCACTACAAAGAAGAAAGCTTGGAAACCAAAATTTGAAAAGCTTAATGAGAAAATTATTGAGAATGGTGACTTTTCAAGAATGAAAAAATACTATGATCTTTATGATTATACTGATAAAATTAATCTAGAGAATGCAGTTGTGAAGCATATGATCTTGACTGGCAAGAAGTTTGATATTATTCAAGGACAAATACCTGATGATTTTTATAACAAACTTCTAAACAAAAAGAAGAGAGCATCAGATGAAGAGACAACTATCAGAGAAAAGATTGTCAAGAAGCTTTGTGAGATAAGAGATGAAGCTCATTTCAACTAGATTATGAAGGCCCTAAGCACCCATCTGAGAACCAAAAGGAGAATAATTCAGATTATGGGAGGCAGGTATGAAGAAGTAAATTCTGAGACTGAATAGGCAATTATCAAGGTTATGGCAGAGTATGTTGGAGAATCATCAGTTGCAGCAGAGCAAGCAGGTGAGAAAGTACAAGAGGAAAATCCCTCTTCTCCAGCTATTAATATTGAAGATGAAACAATGAATGTAGAAGGTACACAAATCACCTTGGATATTGATGAAAATGTATTCAAGAATTTGGAGAACATTGTTAACAATTTGGCCTTTGAGGAACAGGAAGCTACAAAATAAGAAGAAATGATAGAGACCACTATTGTGGAACCTCCAGCTATAGAAGAACAATTTCCCCTTCCCACCAAAGAAGATATCAGTCTTACTCCTGAGACTAGAAAGAAGACTCAAATCGGCTCTATGATTGAGCATTTGGGAAAAGAAGTATATGATGATGATCACTTGGGACTGATTTCATCCTTAAACAAAATAATTGGTAAGAATAAGAAGGTGAAGAGTCTTGAAGGATGTCTAAAGGAACTAACTGAGAAGTTACAAAGTATTGTGACCACACAAATTTTAGAAGAAGACCCTATGGAGAAGGCAAAGAAGGTAATGAGTACCTTTGATAATGAATTCACACACCTAGCTGATATTGCAAAAGTGAAAGCACAAGTAGACTATGAGGCTAGAATGCTTTTGAACATCAGTCAATACATCAACAATGATATCAATACACTTGATATCTGTATCAAAGATTTGAGGAAGCATTTGGAGATAGGTAAATCTTTGTACATACAGTGTACAAAATCAGAGACTTTGATAGCTGAGGAAAATTAGAAGATAAAGTTGAAGGAAGTAGATATTCTAAATGAAAAAAACCCTCTATCTAACCCCAATGTGAAGGTCTATAATGTTGAGAAGAAAGTTAGAAAACTATATGATGAAATCAGAATTGTACAAGATGAGAAAGACATGAAACTAAGAAGATATACTCTTTTGAGAGAGCATGTTTCTATGAAGTTGAGCATAATTGAAGAATAGTTGGAAGATTGTCTTTCAGCAAAGACATCTTTTCAAAAATTTAACTTTGAAAACCTCCAAGCACATGAAATTGCTTCTTATGGACTGAGCGCACTACTCAATGTGGAAAATTCCATTACGAAATCATGGGAGAAGGAGATAGAAGCCATGAAGAAAAATTTTGTAGATTGTGTTGCAAGCCTACCAGCTTTGTAATAAATAAATTGAGGTATAACTTTTTGTTATACAATTTTGTGACCCTCCCTACCTTATTTTGTCATTGTTGTCAAAGGGGGAGAGCTATATAGAATAAAATTGATAATATATGATAAGGGTTGTTACTCTTAGGGAGAGTACTATATTAGAGGCAATAATTTTTGAGGAGTTATAAGGATAGTATGTATTTTATACTATGGCCGCAGTTTTGAACATTTTTGAGTTGTACACTTAGCCAATTTTCTCATATGTTGCCACCAATGACAAAGGGGGAGATTGTTGGAAATTTGGCTGAGTTGATTGCATAGATGTTGTCATTATGGAAACATATGATCCTCATGAAGATCACACAAGTCAAAGAGAAAGTATGATAGAGCGCATTGCAAATTTGTCTAAGTGTGAGACAGTGTTTTACTAGTGAACCTGGATATAGTTTTTGTTTGCGACATTGACTGGAATAAGTTCAGTGCTTGCACACTTGAACATAGACTCTATGATTTCTATTGATCACCCAACTTAGAGTGCAAGTTAGTACAGCATGTACAAAAGAAGTTATGATAGTTTTACCAAAGATAGTGTAAAGCCGACGGGTTAGAATATGAAGACATAACTAGTAAAGAGTTAAGGGATTATTTTGTTTATCAAAATAATGACGTAACAATATAAAGGGATGAAATCCTAGATTTTAACTCTTTGATAAAGCTATTGGTATAAATGTAAATGTCATTGTAATTGTAAAGTGAAGTAATAAAAACAAGCAACAAGTAATTGTAGAAGTATGATGCGAAGTATATGAAGCATATGTAATAGCAATAGTGAAAGAGCAATGAAGTGATACTGATGCAAGCAACATAAGGTTATGTACCTTAACCTATTTTTTAATTAGTATATATTGTACATTATTTGTTTGGGTAGTGGGCTCATCTAGTAATCACATTTTGTACTACAACTCCTAATAGGGTTGAGGCTTCTAACAAGGCCTATAGTCCCTTAATCAGGACTGATACACTATATGCTTGTAATAGACTCGTAACAGGGTCAACATCATTAACAAGATACTTTTGATTAGTGGATCTTGTGGGTACCATCCCCACCAGGGTTTTCCCTTGGCCAGGGTTTCCTCGAGAACAAATAATGTGTTATGAGTTCTTTATTGTTATTCATTTTGTTTAGCTTCTTATGTTATGCATGTATAAAGATAATCTATTATATCCATAATTGGGCAAAAGATAAAATTTGTAGAATACTGATTCACCCCCCACCCCCCCCCTCTTAGTATTCCCTATTTCTAACAAAATATAGCTAGTGACACTAAATTCAACAACTAGAGTCCACAAACAAAATTTAACCCTAGTGTTAAGTATATACTTATTAACAGTGATGAGGATTCTGAGGAGGCTGAAGAGTTTGTAAATAACTCTCTTAGGCACGACATTTGCATTGATTCTGATGACTCTCCTTCTGAAGAGTACCCAAAATTTGGGAAGATATTATTGAAGAAGTGCCAAAACAACTTAATCAAGATGGATTAGAGACGTTGGCTAAGGTAGCAATCGAGTCTAGTGAGGAGGGAAATTTAGTGAAAACTCTTTTTCTATGGAAAGGAGAATCCTCCACACCAAAAAGCACAGTAAAAACCCCTCACTTAGCATCTGGTTGGGTAGATATTCTCAATCAAGAACCCTTATTACCACCAGATTTGTCTACACCCCTAGCTGGATGGATAAATTTATGTCAACAATTGTTGTGGGAAAAGGCATAGTGGAAATTAGAAAAGGAAAAAATGAAATGTGTCATTGATGAGCAAGGCCATCAGATAGAACATAAATCAAATCAAATTGAGGTGTTGAAGAGGTAGATTGATCAAATTATAGGATTGATTCTAGAATTAATGAAATACAGATCACTATCTTTGGTGTAGGCATTATTCCTTAAGGACTCAGAAAAATTTATTGTGTGAGCTATACCTACATAACTTTGCAGTCCTAGATGATACAGAGTAGAACTCACTCATCTATGTAGGAGATGTGCAATGAAGGTCAGTCATGTCCTAGATGCAAAATGAAATCAGTAGGGAGCACCAAGCTGAACCTTATAGAAATAATGAGATGAGAACTCGCTTGCTTATGAGGCTTCAAGTTCAACATTCTAGGTGGACATATCTAGATTGTCTTTCTATTACAGGGAACTCAAGTGGAGCTAGAAAAATATATCTAGTAAGAGAGCAAGCTTTTATAGATTGGGACCAACATTCATCTCATGATATTGCAAAAATAATTAGTACCTCAAGACAAAGATGGATACAAATGTCACATGATCTAAAGGCAAGGGAACCTCACTCTCCATATAATTTAACTCTTGCTACTAGAAGAGTCCCATGGTACATAATGCTAGGAAGGAATCTCCACAATTATTGGTTTCCATTAAGGTTTCAGCCTTCTGTACTCCTGCAGCCATTGCTAGCAATGAAAGAAAGTGCAATAGATCATGACATGTCTATAGAAGTCCAACAATGGGAAAGGCTTAGAGAAAATCATGGGTATTTTGATTATGTTAATGATGAGTCTGGAGAAAAAATAGCTAGTGACTTCATACTTCGTGCCAGAATCCATAATTTAATGGTTGTTGGGGACCAACAATAGTGCAGTTGGTAGGAATGATGAGCTTCTAAAAGGCCATCTTTATTAGTTCTTTCTATCCTCCTTTCAAATAGTTATTTTACAAGTAGACATGAATTTATGGTTTTCAAGCATATAAACTTATGGTTTTTATGTATATGTTATATATATATGTGAAGAAATGGAATAGAAATATGGATAGTTTAAAGATATGGTATTTTCCTAAATTGATGTATAGGAATGGTATAATGTAGTAGCTATACATGTTAATGAATGTTTCCTTGCCTAAGCTATGTTTTGGGTAGTCTTCCTCCTATAGCCATAGGACTTGCAAGAGTGTTGATTAGAACTTTACACCTTTTCCTAATATTAATGATAATGACATATATGTATATGGGATGTTGTGTGCACATTGATTATTTTGTAGGAGATTACGATGGGCATTCAAGAACTGACATAGTGGCACTGTAATAGTCAAAGCCAACTATGGACTGCAAGATCTTTGCAAGTGGGGAAAATCAATTACTATTTTCTGTTGAATGCAACACATAGATTTAGTTCCCTGAACATGCTATATTCCTAGAGATTTATTCATGTTTAATGTTGCTTTTATTCTGAAACTTTATGAGTCTGTAATTGATCCTCATTTATGGAGTGATCTTAGATTTAGAAGGTAGTTGTAATTTTTCCTTCAAATAATCAATTGTTGTAACTCTTTAGGAGTTAGTCAAATGAATTGGTTTTTATAATAGAACTATTGTGATACTATTTTCAATCAAGTGTAATCATTTTCTATGGATGAATAGAATGCTTAGTTTGAGTTTATATCTTTTATCTTGATTGTATTTCTTGTTCACTCATTCAAGGGGGTCCACTTGATGAGTGAATTGTTTTGTTAGCGTAGAATTCATTTTCTTGTTCATTTCTAAGCAAGATAGAACTTTGTTGTTCTTGCAACTACTGATAATAGAATTGGTAGACTATTTTTGTAGCATAGGTGGTTAGAGTAATTCCTACCCATGATTTCATGCTTTGTTAGAGTATGTTCATTTACTAGCTTTTCATATTTTCCCTGAAGCATAAGTATTTGAATTTTGTAGGACAGTGTTAAGATTGAAATATTTTGGAGCATATACTTTGCAAATGCCATTCTAAGTTTATGTCCCTGGTCAATAATTAAATGATACTAAATAATTCATTTAGAGACCAATTAGGGTGTCCAATCCTGAAACAGGCAATCCATTTCTATGGGTTTTTGATACCATTATTTGGCCAAGCAATACCCTTAGTCTAGCTTAAGGGTCACTAGGTGCATAAGGAAGCCTAGGGGTAAGAAGTTGTGTTTGAGTTAATGAATCACCTTTGATAGTTTGGTTGGGCCTAAGACTAGGGGATTAAGCCATTAAAGGCATCCTATAGGTCATTGGTGTAGGTGGATACACTTGAGGGTCACTAGGTAAACCTAGAGCAAGGGCTTGTGATAAGCTCCTTCCCAACTGCCCTATCAAATTGGTATCAAAGCCCCAAAAGTTTTTGGGATTTCATATTTCATGTTAGATTGTGAATCCAGTGGGTCTTCAATCATGGTGAACATTTTGGAGTTAGCCAAGAAGGTTGACGACCAAGAGATGGATAATAGGATGTTAAGGGAGAAGATAGCTCAATTAGAGAAAACATTGAGTGAAGTACAATTCAAGGCTGAAGAAGTTAGTGAAAAATTAGATTAGAGAGAAGAAAAGGAGAATGAAGTACCTGAGGAGGATAAAACTCTAGAGCCAGATCCTGTATTTCTTAAAGAACCACTTCTAAATGCATTGAAAGCCATGAATGGAAAAGATCTAGAGGGGATATCATTTTTCAGTGGTAAGATGGAACCAAATCTAGTCATGGGCTAGATAGAGGGCATGAAAAATCACTTTGAATGTGATGGAATCAATGAAGCACAAAAGGTAAGGATAGCCAAATCTAGACTTAGAGGCTTTGCCTTAACATGGTGGAAATTTGTTCAAACAAAGAGAGAAAAGGAGGGTAAGAATCCAATCTTATCTTGGAAAGACATGGTGAATAAAATTAGAGAAGCCTACATGCCTAATGATTATGAGATTCATTTTCATAAGAAGAGATAGAGATTGAGGCAAAATGATCTAGATGTGAGTTCCTACATTGAGGAATTCCAAAAGCTTTGCATGAGATCCAATGTGGCAGAGGATGAGATTGTTAAGGTAGAAAGATATTTGAATGGTTTGAAGTGGAGCATTCAAGAAGAAATGGTTTTGTTGGTTCCTTTTCTTTTCACTTGCATATTTACACTATGATTGGCAAACTAATGTCACTAACTCTATCACCACTCCAAACTTTGCAATAAAAAGGGCCAATTAACAAGGATCAACAAGGATCCTCCTACACTTTAAACCTAATGCTTAGGTGGGTGTACCCTTGACTCACTTCTTGAAAGGAGTCTCCAAAATATTACACATTCATGCCATTTACAAACTGATTTAAAGATTTTATCATTTATATTTTTTTGGTTGATGATGGGAAAAATGCCTCCTGTGAATGGATAAGTGTCTCATCCTAGGGCACAGTGTCACAATACAACATACATCACTGAAAATCTAACTCCAACACACCAAAATCTAGAATAAGTGATTTGCCTATTATTCCTCTCCAACCTCACACTTAGACATCAGATTCTCATTCAACCATGGATTCTCTAAAACTACCTTTAAGGATTTAATCCTGACTTTGGCAAGAACTCAAAGATATTTTCACAATATACTTTGTATACCATACATTAACTCACTTTATGACATTAATATATAAGAATGAAGGATTAGAATAAGAAGACATACATAAGTCTGAGACTAGGATTCAAGTGCATTTTCATTAAAACTTGCAGAGTCAATACATTGCAAAATAAAAAAATGCTAAGGAAAAATAAACCCTAAGCCCAAGCTCTCATTACTCAATTTTTAGAATTGATGATCAAAAACCTTCTACATACATCAGAAAACCATTTATAGTCACTAGCCATTTGGAATCCTTTGGAAAGGATGCAACAAGCTTCAGATAGCTATGATAGAATTAGGGGTTCAACAACCCACCAACTAGATTCAATCAAAATTTACTGTAGGGGAAGAAACGAAGCAATCTCAGAGTAGAACAAATCCAAGAATGATCTTGATTGATGGCACTAACCCTAACTAGTATGCAAAAGACTAGAAATGCATCAAGTATACCCACTACAACTATAACTATGATGCGACTTGAATAACCATTTCACCTACAACCAAGGTGCGAACACCTTTCGCAGTAAATCATACCTTGGGCCAAACTATACCAGTGGGCGCAAAATTATATCACATAGATCAACCACCAAAACATTGAATTTTTAGTCCTTCTATCATTGAGAAACCCCTAGAAAATTTGAATTTTAGGTGGCAATGGTTAATCAGCCAGTTTACAACATGGTTGTCAATCTCATTCCTTTTCTAGGTAGATCGGGTGGTCCAAATGATTCACAATAGTCAAAGGGGCCTTTGAAAACAACCTTCCCATACCAGAAACGCTGCAACAAATTAAAATTACACACATCAACATGTATCTAACAATGGACCCACTGCATCATCGGCTTATAGCTTTGGAAAGAATCAACGATCATTGCATGATCATAAAGGAGAAAATCTTGCTTCACGATCATGCGACAACTGTAGATCTCAAAAGGTATCTGACAGTCAGGCCCCACTGACAAAGTCCATGTCACCAACCCATGGCCAATCAGGAATAGGCACATCTAAAATGCCTAATAATGAACCCACCTATCAGTAGCCACTACCTCATAGAATATCAGATGGTTGTCGGGATGCCATGATGATTAACATTCGGGCACTTTTCCCTCACCGCAACATGACAACTATAGATTATGACTGCACTTTAAATGCTTCCAAACTAAGACCACCAAAAAAAACACTAACTACCTACCAGGTCGCTGAAGGCTAAGGAATTAACCACCAAAATCAAGAGACCGCACAAACACATAGTCGCCTAATCGGTAAATGAAAAAATTAACCACCCAGGAAACTAGAGATCAAGTGACTGAAAAACCAAAAAAATCTGGGCCCCACACAGTCATACCAGTGCATATAGGAAATGTCAATGTTAAGGAAGAATTACAAGCATGCAAAGCATAAAAAATAGCCAGGTTTTTATGACTGAGACAACTTTGGAACCCTGTGACATAAGCTATTTCTGGCAGATCTTGAAACATCAATATCTCACTGGTTTCTACCCTTCAAGACATGTGCCCTTAACCCAACCTTGGAAACTCAATAATCTATCACATGCTAAGGGTGGAAGCCAAGAAACATCATATACTTGTACACACTAAATAGTGCACTTCTCTAAGTCATTACTTTCAAGGGAATCTATGAATGGGAAACCTTGCGAAAGTGACTTAGAGCTCCCTAGGCATGGAGTCACAAGGATGTTGATGGTGCTCTCAGCTAGAGCAATTGAAGCATGCAACCTTGCTAGTAAACCACACAATGGGAGATTTAAAGAGACAATGGAAAGAATTCTAATATCCTCAAGAATCAAAATGAGAATGCAATGCAACTATGCTAAGAATGAAGATGCAAGCTAAGCTATGAAAGGAAAGAATTATAGATCCTTGCTAATTAAGCTATGTGAGCTAATCTAGAGCATAAAGGAAACTAAGATAGATGCCAAGAAAGCTATGATGCAAGAATGAAAGATAAATACATGAAGATCTCCAAAAATTCCAAAGTCTCCAAGAAATCCTATAGCATAAGATTGGTATTCAAAAATTGGGATCTTAGAAAGAGAAAAGAGCTCTCCTTTTCAAGGAAATGAAAAGGAATGGACCATGGAGATTAAGAGGCAAAATATTTAATCAAGCGTGGATCTTGAAAGAGGAGAAATCCATGTGCACAAATATCCTCCAATGAGAAAATAAGAGTTGACTTTTGTGTCCATATGAGACAAAAAGTTCTTTTCTTCTTTTTATAAAATAAGAATAATGCTTTATTTGTGCAACTTAGGATAAGAGGAAAAGTGGGGGCTTTTTATTTAATGAAAGGGGAGGGAATTCCTTTTAAATAAATAAAAACTTATGATAAAATAGTTTAGCCCATGGAAAATAATTGAATAAATGATAGAATTAGGATTTGATCAAGGAAATTGATATAATTGAAAAATGTTGATTTTTGAAAATATTGATTTAGGGATTTGATAAATTGCTGAATGGGGGCCCAAAGTCTAGGTGACCATTTTAGGGTGCATGCATTTACCCCTCTTTGACTAATGTGAGATCGATTTGGGATCACATGCAGTCAATGAATGGAATTGAAATGTGAGATCGATTTGGGATCACAAAATAATCCAGACATGTGTTCGACAGATGGGAACATATAATCAAGTCTCAATTCTCAAATAAGAGTTAAGAATCTCAAGCAAAGCTGATTGATAAAGTTGAATCAAGGATTAAAGGTGATAGGTACTACCCTCTCAGAATCAAAATTGAAATCAAATAGAGGAGAAACAGTAAATTGATAAACTTGATCAAGTCACTAGAAATCATAATTGAAGGTGAAAGATGATAGGATAACCATCAAGTAGTGAAGATATGCCCTAGTTTGACTAGGTTTGACTAAGAAAGATACAAGATAAAAATGAAGTCAAACATCAGAGAGATGGATTGAATGAAGATGAATGAAAGACTAGAAGTTTTAAAGAGATGGGGATGAAGAAATGAAGATGCCCTAGTGAAGATTGAAGGATCAAGCCTCAAAAGGTTAGCCAGGTGCACAAAAGAGGGTGAAAGTTTTTGAAATGTGATTTTGACTATCAAGATGAACTCAGATTTTGATTTTGATCCTAAAAAATGGATCCAGGACGTCAAAATTAGCTAGGGGTGCAATTTTCATGAAATTCTAAGAGGTTTTGAAAATTTGGTCAAAAAGTCAAAATACTATATAAGGGGAAAAAAGGGTCATTTTATATATGATGATAAGATTAACCCCTTGTGATGATAGGAAAAGGATGTGATGTGAAAGACAAGGAGTGAAAGACATGATCAAGAAAAAGTGAAAGGTGAGGGCAGTTGACCGAAAAGTCCATGAAAGATGAAAGGAGAGCTCTTTCCATATGCAAGATGCAAAACTAAACTATCATGAACCTAAAAAATGCAAGCTACTATGAAAAGTGGTTTACTTGCAAGGTCACAAATATTTTAGACTCTAATATTCATCACCGAGTGTTATTGGTAGCATCACAAGATCATACAATACACACTAGTATGACTATGTGAATCTGAATATGATCTATATCAAATAGAAATGTGGGAATCCCACCTAGGCATCAAAGACATATAGGTCAAGATGACTAGTGCAATGAGATTACCTAAGTTTTAATATGGGAAGATTATACTCACATCGAGACACAAGAAAATTCAAGATGACTATAAGTATGCACCTGCAAAAATAGTCAAGGATAATACCTTGTAGATCCCATTTGTCAAGTGGAACAAGCATAAATACTAATGATAGTTAGGACCAACAAAATATACCCACAAGAAGAAAAAGAAATAAAACATGTCCTCATGACCCCATTCTTCTAGCTTACCATCATCGAAAACTATTAGGGAGAGAAAACTCATCAAAGAAATCATCATAGATAGGACACAAATAAATAAAGTCAAACAAGTCTCAGTGAGTCGAGTGTTTAAATGCCTGTGTGTAGATCATAGAGTAAAAATTTGAGTATCACATCTCCCAGTGAGAAATACCATATCATGCTAGACTACGGGTAAGATATCTTGATAAGTGTTGAGAAACACTTGACACTAGGGTAGTGTTGAAAAACACAGTTTGGGGTGGTGTTGAAAAACACCATTTCCAAGATGTCCTAAAGACCAACACATCCTAGAGACAAAGCTAACATAGTGATGCCCCCTAGACAAAGACAAAGACCAATTCCAAACCAAGGCAACAAGGTCAAGGCATGGTGGAGAAAGGCTAAGTGTTGAGGATGGATGCTAAGAAACAAGGGTACAAAGGCCTCAAGTAGCACCTGTTTCTAAGTTTTCGCCACTTGGAGATTTTTGTTAGAAACTAAAGTCCACCAAGATAACTAAGAGGGGGGGGGGGGGTGAATCAGTTATCAAATAATTATAACTTTTATCATCTTCAACATCATTAAACCATATAAGCAATATAGTTACCAACCATAGAAAGATATTCATACACAATAACACAATGACACAAGATATGTTGACTAGGGAACCTCTTGATCAAAGAGTAAACCCCGGTGGGAATGATGGCCACAAAAGATGCACTAATATGAATATTCCTTGTGAGAGGATGGAATCTGTTAGGAGTCTTATGAAATATATTTAGTACATATGACTCCTTGTTAGGAGATTTTGAATCCCTGTTAAAAGATTCTAACCTGGTTAAGAGTTATGGAAGATAGAAGGACCCACTGCCCAAACAAATTTAGGGTAAGATCACTGGACACACTATCCAAATAATCTTTGCATTACTCAATAGAATAATATGTTAGATCTTCTCTAACTATACCAAACCACACTCACTATTACATCAGATCTCAATTTCAAATCTCTGTACTTCACATGTCTTCCTTCACAAATTCGCTTTCATACTTAGCTCTTTTCTTCACTTCATGCATATAGCATCACAACTATTGCTACCATATCATAATTACACACTTTCACATCAAAAAATCATGCTACTACTTTACAACAAGGAAATACATTCCTTCCTTTATACCACACTCAAATAATTACAAATGAGTTGGCATACAATTACAAAATAAAAGTTTCCACAGGCTACACCAAAATTACACAAAACTGTCAGCTTCCAAATACAATAAATATTCACTCATATGACCTCAAAGTCTGTGCTATCATCCACATCACTATCAATGTGTCTCCAACTTCCCTTTAACTACGCAAAGCTAGATTCCATCCTGATTAGGAGATATCATACGATTTCCACAAACTACTACTCAGGAACACTGCATGAACACTACTTCCACCAAAATGATCATAACTTCCATGAATCAATGAATTACTCTATGCTCTTAACCATAGACATATGAAATATCAAAGAGTACATCCTCAACAACACATAGCTCCAAATGAAATAACCCATGTGTGTTAATCCAAACTCTGTCTGCTTCTCTGCAAGTCTTCGGTAAATCACTATGTTGACATCAATGACAATCATAGTCATGAATGCAACAACAACTGCTATAGAATGGCTACCAAACACTTTAGCATTCATTCCTAACAATCTCCCCCATTTTCATTGATGGCAACATAGATGAAAAACATCCAATGTTCCAAAAATCCAATACTACAACACTGCTTCTTCAAATCTTGCTTTGTTATCCTGTTCAGTTCTCTCCAACAGATGTCTCAATTTTTTTTTCATGCATACTTCTCCCTCATTGACATCAATGACAGAAATTCCATTGCTATGTCAACAACAACTCAATGTCAAAAGAAAATTTTCAAAAAAATACATTTACTAGAGTCCTCATGACTCAGCTCAAATACACATACTCCCCCATAGAAGAAGTATCAACATCTAGTCCAGAAGAAAGATAAGGCTCATATACAATTGGATGGATGCAACCAACTACATCACTTCTCAAAAGTAGGTTGGGAAATAACCCCAATCATACCTCTCAGATATTCAAATGTATCATTAGGCAAAGACTTTGTGAATATATCTGCTATCTACTCCTTTGTACTTATGTACTCAAGTCTGAATTCTTTGTCAGCAACTTTGTCTCTTAAAACATGATACTTAATCTCTATATGCTTTGTCTTAGAATGTAATATAGGATTCTTAGACATACTAACTATACTGGTCTTATCACAATATATAACAAAAGGTTCAATAAATTTTATTCCAATATCCTTCAGCATCTGCTTCATCCAAATTATCTGGTTACAATTGTTTGTTGCTGCTACATATTCTACTTCTTCTGTGCTTTGTGAGATACAATTTTTCTTCTTTCTTAGTCAAGAAACTAATCTTCCTCCAAGGAAAAATGCTCCACCACTGGTTCTTTTCTTATCATCAACACTACCTCCCCAATCAACATCTGTATATGCACATAGGGTAAAATCATCATTCATACCATAATCCATAGCCCATTGTGCCTCTTAAATATCTCAGTATCCTCTTTACTACTACATAATGTGAATCTCTAGGTTCAGCTTGAAATCTTGATACAATTCTAACTAAATGTGCTATATCAGGTCTTGTATGAGTCAAATACTACAATCCTCCAATCATAGATCTGTCTTTCTTTTGTTCTACTACAGGAGTCTCATCTATGCTAGATAACTTATGTCCAATTACCATAGGTGTTCCAACTGGTTTACAATCCTCCATTCCAAATCTTTTCAACAAGTCATTCAAGTACTTTTTTTGGCTTACAAAGATACCATCATTGTTTTGTGTTATCTGTAATCCCAAAAAGTATTTCATTTCACCAATCATACTCATTTGAAATTCAGTCTTCATTTCATCAGCAAATTTGTCACTAGCTTCATCTTCTCCTCCAAAGATAATGTCATCAACAAAAATAACTATAACTAACAAACCATTTTCAATTTCTTTTGTGTATAGATTGCTATCAGTCGTACCTTTTATAAATTCCAACTTTAACAAATACTTATCTAGTCTTGCATACCAAGTTCTAGGTGCTTGTTTAAGTCCATATAAAGCTTTCTTTAATTTACATACCATATCTCCTTCTTGAGTTAAAGGAAACCTTCAGGCTACTCAATGTAGACTTCTTCTTCCAACTCTCCATTCAAAAATGTTGACTTCACATCCATCTACTACACTTTGAATTTCTTGTAAGCTACATATGCCAAAAACATTCTTATTACTTCAATTCTTGTAGCAGGTGCAAAAGTCTCTTCATAGTCAATTCCTTCTTGTTTTGAGTAACCCTTACATACTAATCTTTCTTTGTTTCTTACTACTTCTCCTTGTTCATTCATCTTGTTTCTAAATATCCATTTAGTTCTAATAAAATTATTGTCTTTAGGTCTAGGGACCAATTCCCATGTCTTGTTCTTTTCAATCTAATCTAGTTCTTCTTTCATAGCATTAGTCCAACTTTCATCTTCACAAGCTTCATTAGTAGTCTTAGGTTCAATTTGAGAAATCAAACATAATTTTTCTTGCACCTTATTTTGAGTAAGAGCTCCTCTTTTGATGCTCCCAATAATCTATTCAAAAGGATGATTCCTTAACAAACTCTTGCTAGGTGTCACTATCTCAGATCTCTCTTCAAATGTAGGATCTTCAATAACTTCACTTTGGATTTCATTCAACAAATCATTGTCATCTTCATAAAACAATTCAGTAGTTCCAGTATTAGGCTTAGGATGAGCTTCTTCATCAGATTCATAATCAAGAATTCTTTCCTGAATTTTGAACTTTTCATGAACTTCAACATTTGCTCTCTCAACAATAGTCTTAGTTCTTTTATTGAAACATCTATATGCTTTTCATTTCAAAGTATATCCAAGAAATATACCTTCATCACTTCTAGTATCAAACTTGCCTATATCATCATCTCTCTTTATATAACATTTCCTTCCAAAAATTCTAAAATACTTAAATGAGGGTGCATGTCCAAACCATAATTCATAAGGTGTCTTGTCTATGTTTGCTTTGATTTGTACTATGTTCATTGTATATACTATTATGTTCACTGCTTCTCTCCATAATATCTTTTCCAAATTATTTTCGAACAACATAGCTCTTGCTGCTTTAGTCACTGATCTATTCTTTCTTTCTGCAATGTCATTTTGTTCAGGTGTTCTAGGGGCTGAATACTGTCTTTTAATGCCATTTTATTCACAAAAGTTGTTAAACTCTCTAGAAGTAAATTCTCCACCTCTATCAAATCTTAAACATTTAATCTTGATTCCAGATTCATTCTCAACTTTATTCTTAACAATATTAAACTTATCAAATGCTTCAAATTTTTCTTTAAAAAATGCAATCCAGATCATTCTTGTAAAATCAAACACAAGAATCATAAAATACCTTTCTTCATGGAATCCTCTAGTCCTGGTAGGACCGCTCAAATTTGTATGAACAATCATGAGCTTCTCTGTAGATGTAAACTTCTTACTAGGAAAAGAACATCTCTTTTGTTTAGCCATTACACATTCTTTGCAATTCATGTTAGTAGGCTTCATAATTCTAGGTAAATCTCTTACTGCAAGTGTAGTACTTACTTTCACATGTTATCAAAGTTTATATGACAAAACCTTCTATGCCATAACCAACTGTCATCAATATTTGTAATCAAACATGTCATCTCAGTAGGATTCATCTGAAATACATTACCTCTGGTTCTAGATCCAGTTCCAATTAGATTTCCATTTTTATCCTTTATCACACAAGTTTTCTTAGTAAACCAAACTTGATATCCTTTATCAACTAACTATCCAACACTCAAAAGATTATGTTTCAATCCATCCACAAAATAAACATCATTAGTATTAGTCTTTCCATCAAGAGTAATAGATCCTATAACTTTAATCAAACCAGGTGCATTTTTTCCAACTTTAACAACTCCACCATCATATTCATTCAACTTTATGAGCTTTTTCGTGTCTCCAGTCATATGATGTGAACAACCACTATCTATAATCCAATCAGCTTTGTTTTCAACTTGAGAAACTAAGGCTTTTTCTTCCTTAACATTAGATTCAGGATTTTCTTCTTTAATTGCTACAAATCCTATGTCGTCATTATTTTTAGTATCACTTTCACTTAAAGTTCTTTCTATACTAGCTTCAAGATCTTCATCATTAGCATAATAAAATTCCTTAGATCTTCTAGGTTTGAAATTTCTTTTGTACTTTTTAACTCTCTTAGGACATTTAGATGCAAAATGACCATATTCTTGACAAGTCCAACATTTAAAATTTTTCTTACTGTCTGGTTCTCTTTTCACAAGCAAGGAAATACCTTCTTCAATCTTCTTGTCTTCTTCATTTCTAGATATGTTGCTGCCAGCATAATCTCTTCTCACACTGATGCTTCTTGACAAATTAGGGAGAACACTAAGAGCACTGAATGTTGTCTGCATTCTAGGTAAGTCTCTTGATAATCTCAGGTTCATTTCTACTGCTTCCAATCTTCCAAGAAGAGTCTCTCTTGTAAATTTTTTTGTACAAGGTATCACTTGTTCAATCATTTGTTTTGTCTTCTTAAATACAGGAGTTAATGTCCTCAAAATTTTCCATATCACTTCATTCTCTGTCTTTGTTCCTCCATAAGATTTTATACCTGAAATGATCTCTGACATTCTACCAATAAAACTTCTAATAGATTCATCTTCGAACATTCTTATATCTTCAAATGCAAATATCCAATTATGTAATCTAACTCTTTTTGCATGTTCATCACCTTCAAAAGTAGAGTGTAAAGCATTCCAAATTTCATGAGATTTTTTCAAATATTTTACTTGACTGTACTCATTCTCTAGAAGTGCTATCAAAAGTGCTTCTCTTGCAGGTATGTTACACATGAATAGATATCTCTCTTCCATAGTACATGTTTCAAGATTTTCCTCTTCAATGATAGTCTTCTTATTCTTTGTAATCAACCAATAACCTTGTCCTAAATATAATAGATGTGTCTTCATCTTTTCTTTCTAGCTGTCAAAATTTACTCCATCAAACTTAGGGATTTCTTTCCTAAAATTCACCATGGATGTCTTTAAGTTGTTAAACTTATTTTTCAAGGACCTTCCACTCTGATACCAATTGTTAGAAAGTAAAGTCCACCAAGATAACTGAGAGGGTGGGTGGGGCTGAATCAGTTATCAGATAATTATAACTTTTATCATCTTCAATAGCATTAAACCATATAAGCAATATAATTATCATTGATAGTAAAATACTCATACACAATAACACAATGACACAAGATATGTTGACTAGGGAACCTCTTGATCAAAGAGTAAACCCCGATGGGAATGATGCCCGCAAGAGATGCACTAATATGAATATTCCTTGTGAGAGGATGGACTCTGTCAAGATTCTTATGAAATACATTCAATACATATGAATCCTTTTTAGGAGATTTTGAATCCTTGTTCAAAGATTCTAACCCAGTTAAGAGTTATGGAAGACAGAAGGACCCACTGCCCAAATAGCTTTAGGGTAAGATCACTGAACACACTGTCCAAATAATATTTGCATTACTCAATATAATAATATGTTACCTCTCCTCTGGTAGTGCCAAACCGCACTCACTTTTACATCATATCTCAATTTTAGATCTCTCTACTTCATATGTCTTCCTTCACAAATTCACTTTCATACTTACCTCTTTTCTTCACTTCATGCATACAACATCACAACCACTGCTACCATATCATAATTACACACTTTCACATCACAACATCATGCTACTACTTTAAAATAAGGAAATACATTCATTCCTTTATACCACACTCAAATAATTACAAATGAGTCGGCATACAATTACAAAAAAAAAGTTTCCACACACTACACCAAAATTACACAAAACTATCAGCTTCCAAATACAATAAATCTTCTCTCATGCGACCTCAAAGTCTACACTATCATCCATGTCACTATCAATGTGTCTCCAACTTCCCTTTAACTACACAGAGCCAGATTCCATCCCAATTAGGAGATATCATTCAATTTCCACAGACCGCTACTCAGGAACACTGCCTGAACACTACTTCCACCAAAATGATCATAAGTTCCATGAATCAATGAATTAATATCTACACTCTTAACCATAGACATATGACATATCAAAGAGTATATCCTCAACAACACAAATCTCCAACTACAATAACCCACATGCGCTAATCCAAACTCTATCTGGTTCTCTGCAGTCTTCAGTAAATCACTATGTTGACATCAATGACAATCATAGTCATCAATGCAACAAAAAATACTACAAAATGGCAGCCAAACACTTTAGAATTCATTCCTAAAAATATCCCCCATTGGCATTGACGGAAACATAGGTGAAAAACATCCAATGTTCCAAAAATCCAATACTGCAACACTGCTTCTTCAAATCCTCCTCATCAATCAAATCTTGCTTCATTATCCTATTCAATTTTGTCCAATAGATGTCTCATATTATTTTTCATGCATAATTCTCCCCCATTGACATCAATGACATAAATTTCAACACTATGTCAACAACAACTCAATGTTAAAAGACACTTTTTAGAAAAATGCATTTACTAGAGCCCTCATGACTCAACTTAGATACACATACTCCCCCATAGAGGAAGAATCAACATCTAGTCTAGAAGAAAGATAAGGCTCATATACCACTAGACAAATGCAACCAACTACATCACTTCTCAAAATTAGGTTGAGGCATAACCCCAAGCATACCTCTTAGATACTCAAATGTATCCTTAGGCAAAGGCTTTGTGAATATATCTGCTATCTGCTCCTTTGTACTTATGTACTCAAGTCTGACTTCTTTCTCAGCAAATTTCTCTCTTACGACATGATACTTAATCTCTATATGCTTTGTCTTCAAATGTAATATAGGATTCTTATACATACTAACTATATTGGTGTTATCACAATGTATAACAACAGGTTCAACAAATTTTATTCCAATATCCTTCAGTATCTACTTCATCCAAATTATTTGGATACAATTGTTTGCTGCTGCTACATACTCTGCTTCTTCTGTGCTTTGTGAGATACAATTCTACTTCTTGCTTAGCCAAGAAACTAATATTCCTCCAAGGAAAAATGCTCCACCACTGGTGCTTTTCTTATCATCAACACTACCTCCCCAATCAGCATCTGTATATGCACATAGGGTAAAATCATCAAATTTTTCATACCATAATTCCTAGTCCATTGTGCCTCTTAAATATCTCAGTATCTTCTTTACTGCTACATAATGTGATTCTCTAGGTTCAGCTTGAAATCTTGCTACAATTCCAACTGAATGTGCTATATCACATCTTGTATGTGTCAAATACTACAATCCTCCAATCATAGATATGTATTTCTTCTATTCTAATGCAGGAGTCTCATCTATGCTAGATAACTTATGTCTAGTCACCATAGGTGTTCCAACTGGTTTACAATCTTCCATTCCAAATATTTTCAACAAGCCATTCAAGTACTTTGTCTGGCTTACAAAGATATCATCATTGTTTTGTGTTATCTTTAATCCCCAAAAGTATTTCATTTCACCAATCATACTCATTTCAAATTCAGTCTTTATTTCATCAACAAATTTGTCACTAGCTTCATCTTCTCCTCCAAAGATAATGTCATCAACAAATAACTATAACTAACAAACTATTTTCAATTTCTTTTGTGTTTAGATTGCTACTAGTTGTACCTTTTATAAATCCCAACTTTAACAAATACTTATCCATTCTTGCATACCAAGTTCTAGGTGCTTGTTTAAGTCCATATAAAGCTTTCTTTAATTTACATACCATGTCTCCTTCTTGAGTGTAAGGAAAACCTTCAGGCTGCTCAATGTAGACTTCTTCTTCCAATTCTCCATTCAAAATGTTGACTTCACATCCATCTGATACACTTTGAATTTCTTGTAAGCTACATATGCCAAAAACATTCTTACTGCTTCAATTCTTGTAATAGGTGCAAAAGTCTCTTCATAGTCAATTCTTTCTTATAGTTAGTAACCCTTACATACCAATCTTTCTTTGTTTCTTACTACTTCTCCTTGTTTATTCATCTTGTTTCTGAATACCCATTTAGTTCCAATAACATTCTTGTCTTTAGGTCTAGGGACCAATTCCCATGTCTTGTTCTTTTCAATCTGATCTATTTCTTCTTTCATAGCATTATTCCAACTGTCATCTTCACAAGCTTCATTAGTAGTCTTAGATTCAATTGAGAAATCAAACATAACTATTCTTGTGCCTTATTTCAAGTAAGAACTCCTCTTTTGATGCTCCCAATAATCTGTTCAAAAGGATGATTCCTTAACAAACTCTTGCTAGGTGTCACTGTCTCAGATCTCTCTTCAGATGTAGGTTCTTCAATAACTTCACTATGGCTTTCATTCAACAAATCACTGTTAGTTTCATAAAAAAATTTAGTAGTTCCATTATTAGGCTTAGGACGAGCTTCTTCATCAGATTCATAATCAAGCATTCTTTCCTAAATTTTGAACTTTTCATCAACTTTAACATTTGCACTCTCAACAATAGTTTTAGTTCTTTTATTGAAACATCTATATGCTTTGATTTTCAAAGAATAATTAAGAAATATACCTTCACCACTTGTAGGATCAAACTTTCTTATATCATCATCTCTCATTATATAACATTTACTTCCAAAAATTTTGAAATACTTAACTGACCATGCATGTCCAAACTATAATTCATAAGGTGTCTTATCTGTGTCTGCTCTGATTTGTACTATGTTCATTTTATATACTATTGTGTTCACTGCTTCTCTCCATAATATCTTTGCCAAATTATTTTCAAACAACATAGCTCTTGCTGCTTCAGTCACTGATCTGTTCCTTCTTTCTGCAATGCCATTTTGTTCAGGTGTTCTAGGGGTTGAATACTATCTTTTAATGCCATTTTCTTCACAAAAGTTGTTAAACTCTCTAGAAGTAAATTCTCCACCTCTATCAGATCTTAAACATTTAATCTTGATTCCAGATTCATTCTCAACTTTATTCTTAACAATCTTAAACTTATCAAATGCTTCAGATTTTTCTTTAAGAAATGCAATCCACATCATTCTCGTAAAATCATCAACAAGAATCATAAAATACCTTTCTCCATAGAATCCTCTAGTCCTAGTAGGACTGCTCAAATCTTTATGAACAATGTCCATCTTCTTTGTAGATGTAAACTTCTTACTAGGAAATGAACTTCTCTTCTATTTAGCCATTACACATTCTTTGCAAATCATGTTAGTAGGCTTCATAATTCTAGGTAAATCTCTTACTACAAGTGTAGTACTTACATTCACAATGTTATTAAAGTTTATATGACAAGACCTTCTATGCCATAACCAACTATCATCAATCTTTGTAATCAAACATGTCATCTCAGTAGGATTCAACTGAAATACATTACCTCTAGTTCTAGATCTAGTTCCAATCAGATTTCCATCTTTATCCTTTATCACACAAGTTTTCTCAGTAAACCAAACTTGATATCCTTTATCAAATAACTATCCAACACTCAAAATATTATGTTTCAATCCATCCAAAAAATAAACATCATTAGTATTAGTCTTTCCATCAAGAGTAATAGATCCTATACCTTTAATCAAACAAGGTGCATTGTTTCCAACTCTAACAACTCCACAAATCATATTCATTCAACTTTATGAACTTTTTCATGTCTCCAATCATATGATGTGAACAACCACTCTCTATAATGCAATCATCTTTATTTTCAACTTGAGAAACTAATGGTTTTTCTTCCTTAACATCAGATTTAAGATTTTCTTCTTTAATTGCTACAAATCCTATGTCATCATTATTTTGAGTATCATTTTCACTTAAAGTTCTTTCTATACTAGCTTCAAGATCTTCATCATTAGCATAATAACATTCCTTAGATCTTCTAGGTTTGAAATTGCTTCTATACTTTTTAACTCTCTTAGGACATTTAGATGCAAAATGACCATATTCTTGACAAGTCCAACATTTAAAAATTTTCTTACCGTCTGGTTCTCTTTTCATAAGCAAGGCAATACCTTATTCAATTTTCTTGTCTTCTTCATTTCTAGATCTGTTGCTACCAGCATAATCTCTACTCACACTGATGCTTCTTGAAAAAGTAGGGTGAGCACTAAGAGAATTTAATGCTATCTCCATTCTAGGTAAATCTCTTGATAATCTCAGGTTCATTTCTATTGCTTCCAATCTTTCAAGAAGAGTCTCTCTTGTAAAGTTTTTTGTATAGGGTATCACTTGTTCAATCATCTGTGTTGTCTGCTTAAATAAATGAGTTAATGTCCTCAGAATTTTCCATATCACTTCATTCTCTATCTTTGTTCCTCCATAAGATTTTATACCTGAAATGATCTCTGACATTCTACCAATTTAACTTCTAACAGATTCATCCTCCAACATTCTTATGTCTTGAAATGCACATATCCAATTATGTAATCTAAATCTTTTTGCATGTTCATCACCTTCAAAAGTAGAGTGTAAAGCATTCCAAATTTCATGAGATTTTTTTCAAATATTTTACATGACTATACTCATTCTCTAGAAGTGTTGTCAAAAGTGCTTCTTTTGCAAGTATGTTACACATGAATAGGTCTCTCTCTTCCACAGTACATGTTTCAAGATTTTCTTCTTGAATGATAGTCTTATTATTCTTTGTAATCAACCAATAACCTAGTTCTAAACATAATAGGTGTACCTTCATCTTTTCTTTCTAGCTATCAAAATTTACTCCATCAAACATAGGGCTTTCTTTCCTAAAATTCACCATGCATCTCCTTAAGCTGTTAAACTTATTTTTCAAGGACCTGCCACTCCGATACCAATTGTTAGAAAGTAAAGTCCACCAAGATAACTGAGAGGGGGGGTGGGTGAATCATTTATCAGATAATTATAAATTTTATGATCTTCAATAGCATTAAACCATATAAGTGATATAATTACCAACCATAGAAATATATTCATACACAATAACATAATGACACAAGTAATGTTTACTAGGGAACCTCTTGATCAAAGAGTAAACCCGAGTGGGAATGATGCCCACAAAAGATGCACTAATATGAATATTCCTTGTTAGAGGATGGACTCTATTAGGAGTCTTATGAAATAAATTTAGTACATATGAATCCTTGTTAGGAGATTTTGAATCCCTGTTAAAAGATTCTAACCCAATTAAGAGTTATGGAAAATAGAAGGACCCACTACCCAAATAGCTTCAGGGTAAGATCACTGAACACACTGTCCAAATAATCTTTGCATTACTCAATAGAATAATATGTTACCTCTTCTTTGAATATGCAAAACCAAACTCACTGTTACATCAGATCTCAATTTTAGATCTCTTTACTTCGCATGTCTTCCTTCACAAATTCACTTTCATACTTAGATCTTTTCTTCACTTCAATGCATACAACATCACAATCACTGCTACCATATCATAATTACACACTTTCACATCACAACATCATGCTACTACTTTAAAACAAGGAAATACATTCCTTCCTTTATACCACACTCAAATAATTACAAATGAGTCAGCATACAATTACAAAATAAAAGTTTCCACATGCTACACCAAAATTACACAAAACTGTCAAGTTCCAAATACAATAAATCTTCACTCACATGACCTCGAAGTGTGCACTATCATCCACATCACTATCAATGTGTCTCCAACTTCCCTGTAACTGGACAAAGCCAGATTCCATCCCAATTAGGAGATATCATCTGATTTCCACAAACCGCTACTCAGGAACACTACCTGAACACTACTTCCACCAAAATGATCATAACTTCCATGAATCAATGAATTACTATCTACTCTCTTAACCATAGACATATGACATATCAAAGAGTATATCCTTGACAATGCATAGCTCCAACTACAATAACCCACGTGCGGTAATCCAAACTCTGTCTGCTTCTCTGCAAGTCTTTGATAAATCACTGTGTTGAAATCAATGACAATCATAGTCATGAATGCAACAACAACTGCTATAGAATGACTACCAAACACTTTAGCATTCATTCCTAACAATTTTTTGATTTTTTCAAATTTTTTCTATTTTTGTTACCAAGGTGCCTGTTTGCAGGTTTTCACCAAGGCACTTTTTCTATTTTTTTAAATTTTTTGCATTTTTTGTTTTTTTTTGTATTTTTTTAGGACTTTATATGCTTTGTTAGGATTTTTTAGCATCATATATGAATTTTTTTGGAATTTTTTCAGGATCAATAAATATGTACATTTTTAGCATCATGGATAGAACTTCTTCAGGTGCAAGACATTGATAGGATCAGGGAGTTGCTCTCCCTCTGGATTAGATAGTAAATAAGCACCTATACCAAAAGTAACAGTAATGATGTATGGTCCAAGCCAATTAAATTCAAATTTCCACTTTTTTTCTCTATGTTGTTGGTTCTTAGAGTTTTCTCATAGGACAAGATCCCCCACTTGAAATTCTCTAGGGTGAACCTTCTTGTTGAATGCTTTGGACATATGCTTTTGGTAAACTCTCATGTGATCAAAGGATGCTTTTCACTTTTCATTTAGAAGTTCTAGTTCTTGTAGCCTCATGGCATGGTAGTCTTCATCTGTCACTAGACCTTTAAGGGAAACTCTAAGAGAAGGAATCTGCACCTCTAAATGTAACACTGCTTCAATACCATAAGTGAGGGCAAAAGGAGTAGCCCCTGTTGGAGTACAAATACTCATTCTATAGGCCCAAAAGGCTGAATTTATCTGTATATGCCAATCTCTACCATTCTTGTGAGCTTTTCTATGGAGAATTTTAAGAATGGTCTTATTTGAAACCTCTTCTTGTCCATTTCCTTGTAGGAATTAAATGGAGGACCAATGCTTTTTTATCTTGAATTTATTGCAGAGATGTTTAAGGTCCTTGTTTTTAAACTAACCTCCATTGTTAGTGATTATTTTAGAAGGCACTCCATACTGACAGATGATATGGTTCAAAATAAACAAAGAAACTATCTTGCCTGAGTCAACAAAAAGTGGGACAACTTCTACCCATTTGGTAAAGTAATCAGTAGCAGTGATAATGAATTTGTGTCCACCTGATGAGTTGGGATGAATCTGCCCAATGAGGTTAAAGACCCAGTGCTGAAATGGCCAATGAGAAATAGAAGGAATAAGCTCCCTTCCAGGAGCATGTATCAAGTTACCATGTTTCTGACACTTTTCGCAAGATTTAACAAAAGCTACTACATCTGTCTGCATGGTAGGCCAATAGTACCCCACCTTAAGTAACCTTTAGGCCATGGAAAGACCATTAGAATGTCCTCCACAAATGCCCTTGTGAATGTCAACTAATGCTTGGTTGGACTCATCCTTTTCTAAACACCTAAGAAGTGTCCCATCTAAACCCCTCCTATACAGATCACTAGAGATAAGGGTGTGGTGAGAGGAATTTAAGGTTAGATTTCTTCATTCATAATGATTTAAGGTTTTGGGAATAGTACCATCACAGAGGTATGAGTAAATGGCACCATAGCAGGATGATTCATGGCCAATAAGGGTACAAACAACTTGGCTTTCTTGGGAGTCATAGATAGGGTGGCGTAGCTCTTCCACCAGAATTTGAATTTGGATTCATACTGGTCTAGCTAAAGAAGTGAAGCCAATGTAGCCATAGCATCAGTTACATTATTCTCTACTCTAGGGATTTGTTGAAATGTAACAAAGGTGAAATATCATTACAATGATTCAACCATTTTCTTGTAGGGTACCAATTTTTCATCTTTGGTTTGGTATTCTTCATTAACCTGGTTGACTATTAATTGTGAATCCCCAAAAATATGTAGCTCTATGATTCTCCACTCTATTACCATTTTTAATACATTTGTCAAGGCCTCATACTCAATAATGTTATTTGTACATGAGAACAATAGTTTGTAAGACTTAGGAATTGTGTACCCACGAGGAGAAACAAACAACACTCTAGGACCTAAACCATTTTGCATGAAAGAGCCATCAAAGAACATATTCCATGTTCTTGCAGTCATGTACATTATGTGCTCATCTAGAAATTCAACTTGAATTGGTGCTTTGTCTTGAATTGGAAAATCAGCCAATTGGTCTACAATGGCTTGTCCTTTTATAGCCTTACACTCAACATACTCTATGTCAAATTTTGATAAGATCATCATCCACTTAGCAAGTCTACCTATGAGAGCAGCCTTACCAAGAAAATATTTGAGAGGATGAATTTTTCCAATGAGGTGTATTGTATGTGCAAGCATGTAATGTTGCAACTTTTGGGAAGAAAACACCACCACTAGGCAAGATTTTTCAATACTAGTGTAGTTGACCTCATATGACACAAGAGTACAGCTAATGTAATATATAGCTCTTTCTTTTCTAGTATCATCAAGCTGAGCCAATAATGCCCCCAGGGAAGATTTTGTTGCTGACACATACAATATGAGTGGTTTTCTTGGGATAGGAGGCATTAAGATTGGAGGATTGGCCAAGTATTGCTTGATTTGGTCCATGCTTTGCTAACAATCTTCATTCCAGACACATTTAACCCCTTTGTGTAAAGTCTTATTAAAGGGTTGAGCTCTATCAGCCAGTTGTGAAATAAACCTCCTTATAGATTGAAGGCATCCTTGAAGACTCCTCATTTGGTTGATGTTTTTGGGAGGCGGCATATCCAATATTCCTTGAACTTTCTCTGGGTCCACCTCTATTCCTTTTGCTGAAATGATAAATCCTAGGAGTTTTCCAGAGGTGACTCCAAATGCACACTTTTTGGGATTTAATCTTAATTGAAACTATTCCATATGATCTAGAATGACTTCCAAATCACCTAGGTGTGTATCTCTTTTTCTAGATTTTTCCAAGGTGCCATCCACATTATCTTCCATATTCTTATGCATCATGTCATGGAAGATTGTTGTCATAGCTCTTTGATAAGTAGCTCGTAAATTCTTTAATCCAAATGGCATGACATTCTAGCAATAGGTTCCCCATGCACAAGTGAATGTAGTCTTTTCCTGGTCTTCAGGAGCTATCTTGATTTGATTATACCCATAAAAAATATCCATCGATGAATAGATCTCATAACCTGCGGTCATGTCCACTATCATGTCTATGTTTGGAAGTGGAAAATCATCCTTTGGGCATGCTTTACTAAGATCTCTAAAATCTATGCAGACATGTATTGACTTGTCATGTTTTGAAACTGGTACAATATTTGAAATCCATTCGGCATAATCAATGGCTCTTATAAATCTTACACTGAGGAGTTTTTCTAGTTCAGCTTTGAGAAGCAGAGCTATGTGAGGATGCATTTTCCTCAACTTTTGTTTTACTAGTTTGATACCTGGAGCTATGGACAAGTGATGCATAATGAGATTAGTGTCCAATCCTGGCATGTCTGAGTAAGTCCAAGAAAAATTGATCTTATTGGTCTTTAGGAACTTGGTATATGCTTCTTTTTCTTGTGCTGATAGAGACTGAGCTAAATGAACTATTTGTGGAGCCTCTTCTGTATTCAAATTAACTGGCTATTTAGGCTCAACAAGCACTGAAGACCTGTCCTAAAAGTAGCTTGGGAGATGATCAAGTACCTCATCCTTAGGTGCCTCAGAGAGGTTTTCACCCTCGGATACATCCTTTATTTTTACTTTTTTTGATTTTAACACCGCCACATAGTGGTTTTTGCCATCAGAACTCTTATTATTTTTTTCTTTTCTTTTCATTTTGTGACTCAGGTACTTGATATCTGGTTCTATCATGCTTGTAGTTGGTTCAATGGTGGAAGAGACTATAGGTTCAAGAGCATTTGGGTAACATGCTATCTCATAGTCATTTTGGAAAGTTAAGAGCTGAGGCTCTTGATAGCGTTAAGACCAATCAATTAAGTGTGGATTGGCAAGGGGTAGGTCAATGACTGGTTCAATATTTTGTATGCAAATGGTATCATCTCTAGTGATTGTAGAGTTAAGGTTTGTCAAGTATCCCTCTAAGGTACCCAAATCAGGACTTATCCTACCAAGCAAAGCATTGTCCACTAAAGCGACTCATGGATTCCAATCCTCTAATCCTACACTAGACTAGTTGGTTACCTTGGGTTGGGAACCATATGTATGGACAACATCAATGTCCATGTCAATTGTGGAACAATTAGAGAGAGACTCCCACTCATACTCATGTGAGTCTATATCTGAATCTCGGCTGGGATGTTTACACCAAGCATATTTTTTAGGCCTTGAGGTAGAGGCTTTGATGTCACCAAGGGTAACACCTTCTTGAATGCCATTTGTGTATTGAGTTTCTGGAATAGGATCCTTAACATGATCTTCAACAGTGGATACTTCTTGTTCTAGGTCTAAAACTATTGGTTTGGTAATTGGAGTATCTAAATTTCCCCAAAGGAGATTGGTGGAAGGGACCCAATCTTCACACCTATCTTGTTGATTTTGCAAATTGGGTATGTAGCTAGATTCATCATCACTATCTGTCACAACAAGGATAGGTGTAATTTTCTTGTTCTAACTTTCAAAGCCTAGGCCAACCGTTGTCTTAGACCTGCACCCAAAAAGAGCATGATCGAGTGGTTCAGCTCAAGCATCTAATCTATGACTGAGAGGACCATGACCTAGATAGCCCATATTTTTGACAAGGGTGTACCCTCTTCCATAGACCTTAGGAGAGGGAGAGAAGTTCTCATTATGCATGTATTTGTCTTCTTTATAGATCTAGTCTTTTATAGCTACCTCTTATTTCTCATCTTGTATGGGCATTGAGGACTCTACAAATGTACCAAATAGAATCATTGTTGAGGATGAAGGATGCATGTCTTGTGAAGGTTTACCATAGGACCTAGGTGAGACTGGAAATTTTGTAAAGGAATCAATTTGATATCCCCCCATACCAAGGTCTATGGATTTGAACTTATTCTAGCATTGTGCTAAAGTGACATCAAAATCTTCTGCTTCTCTGTTGAGAGGAACATGAGTCCCTACTGAAATTGCATTAATAGATAATGTGCTATCCCTAGGTATATAGACTTCTACTCCATTATAGGGGAACTTAACACATTGGTGGTAGGTGGATGACACTACTTGCATGTCATGAATCCATGGTCTACCAAGTAGGATATTATATGCTAGAGGACCAACATCAACAATTTAGAACAAAATGTCCTTTTCAATAGGGCCAATCCTGACAGGAAGGATAGCCAAGCCTTTGGAGCTTCTCTCTACCTCATCATAGGCTTTAATGGTAATTTTCTTCTGGGTATCAATAACTTGCTCAAAATAACCTAGTATTTTCAATAAACTCAAGGAACAAATATTGAGCCCAGCACCCCTATCAATCAACACATGCCTGACATGGGTCTTTTGGATCATGACTTCCATATGAAGGGCAAGATTGTGTGGATGGATCAAAGCTTTGTCATCTTCTTCTAAGAATGTTAGGTAATGAGGGCTGGCAAGGTGGTTAACCATGTTTTGGAATTGGTCAACATCTATGTTGTTAGGAACATTGGCTATATGGAAAGAATCCTCAAGGACATGCTTATGTCTTGGGGACAATTCCAAAAGTTCAAAAATTAAGATTTGAGTTGGCATTCTTTGTAACTAGTCAACAAGATTTTAGCTCATTTCAGTTGACTACTGAATTGGTAGTGACATTCTTGGATGTCACTTGCTTGGGTTTGTTGGACTGGTTGGAGCTAGGACCTCTAATAACCACAGGACCTTGGCTTTGGCTTCTGGTGATAGTGTTAAGAGCTTGGGATGACTTTTGAGAGTGAGGACCCCTAAGCACCACCATAGGTTCTTCATCAAATATAGGAGGAGATCCCACATCATGACCATAAGAATTTTTGTTTCACATCATGTTGACACTTTCCTCAACAATCTCAAGCATATTAACCATGTTTTCTACACCTATGTAGGTATAGTTGATTTCGGCCTTACCATTCTTGGGTTTAGAGGTTTCCCCCTTTTCATATTTGGGCAAAGGCTCCTTGAATGCCTTGTGGTCTACATTTGTATTCAACCCATCAATCTGAACTTTACCACTTTCAATAAGATCCTGAATGAGGTGCTTAAGTTTCCAGCAATGTTCGATGTCATGTCTAATGCCATTGTGGAATTTGTAGAAAGCCTTTTCATACCACCAATGTGGCTTAACATCAAGTATGTAGAAATTTGCTGGATCTTGTGGTTGTGCAAGATTATTGGCCATAAGGGTCTTGAAAACATCCTCATAGGAGTCACCTAGTTTAGAAAACTGCTGCAACTTTTTCTTAGGCTTTTCTTGATACTTTGGTTTATGCTCTTATTGGTTGGAGGATGTGTTGAGCTTCATATCTTGGACTGCACTAAACAAATGGAGGACTCCTTGATCCTTGGGTTGGGAAGAGTCCACAACTCCTTCGTTGACTACTTGCTTATTCTTGTTCTAGTGTGAGTGTTTACCTTTGTCCTTATTAGCATTGTTAGGATTTTGACTGTTGTTGGTGTTGCTATGTTTGGTCAAAATGCCTTTTTCTTTTAAGACATCCTCAATTTGACACATGGTCTCAACCATAGTATCAAAGGAATCAAACACCATCTTCTAAACCTCATAATGCATTTTAGGCACCAAATTACTAACAATGATGTCAATCCTTTCATTCTTAGGAATAGTCCTAGAATAGTGGGAGCACAATCATCTCCACCTTTGCAAGAAGGCAACAAAGGATTCCCCTTGGTTTTGTTTCAAATTGCATAAGTCCAACATAGTGACTGATCTTGACAAGTTGTATGCAAAATGTTGAACAAATATATGGACATGTTATTTGAAAGTTTTGATGGGAGGGGTTATTTTGGTAAACCACTCTATGGCTTGGCCCTTGAGGCTCCTTGGAAATAATCTCATAAGATAGGAGTCATCTTGGTGAAACTCAAAACTCATGATGTAAAACTGACGCACATGATCATGTGGGTTGCCATTGCCATCATACTTGTCATATTGGGGGATTCAAACTTTCCTAGGAAAATCCATCATAGTCACTCTTTTGTCGAAAGGATTGGGACAAATAGAATCAAGTGAAAAGGAACTTTTAGGTGCCAACACCTTTTCCATCATACATTTGAGTTGCTTGATTTCCTCTTCTTGAGAGGGTCCTTGTTTCTTGATTCTCCTATCCACATCAAAGTTGTAAGGGACTCTAGCACCATTTTTAATCAAGCTCTCTAGGAACCTATCTTTGTTTTGATCAAGGTACTTCTCCACACATTTTTGGAATAGTGGCTCTTGTTGCATTCTTATAAAATCTTGATCATCAAAACTTGCACTACTTCCTCCATGTTGAGAGCCATGATGAGCTTGTTGGGAGGGTTGTCTTGAATTCCTAGGAGGTTTTTATCTCCTATGTCTTGAAATCCTCCTTCCTCTAGGACTAGGAGATCTTGAAGGGGTCCTTGATCACCTTCTACTTCTTGGGGTTCTCAAGGGAGTAGAGGGTGGAGAGTTGTTTCCACTGTTGGTACCCCTTTTGTTGAATTAATCATTGAGTTGTTGGGCTAAAAGCCTATCTTGTTCCTCTTGGAATGATTTTCTTCTCAAATCTAGCAAGGCTTTTTCTTCTTCTTCTAGGTTTTTAAACCTTTCTTCTTTAGTGGCTTGTTCATCCAAAAGGGATTTCTTTTCACACTCAATTCTTTTAAGCCTTTCATTTGCATATCTTGAGGTTGTTTTTAGTGGAGAGTTAGATCTTGAATGTTTGAAAAAGTCGTTAGTGAATGGGGCATTCACATGAGCATCACCAGATTCGTTGTTTTGGTCTTCATGTTGTGACCATGCATCTTGGTGAGCTTGCCCATAATGTCTTTCGGCTCTTTGATGGGCATCTAAATATCTTGAGTTAATAGGGGGTGATTCAGGTTGATTGTCATCACCAAACAACATGTTATCCCTATGTCTTTGGAAAATGTCATCAAGACTTTGATCCATTGCTTCTCTTTGTTTTCTAGTCAAAGTGTAGCTCATGTCCATATTTGATTGAGAAGATGGTAAAGAAGTACTCAAATCACTAGGATTTCTCTTTGGGTCAAACCAAGCCTCAGACTCACTTCTAGGTGATTGATCAAAGATGGGTTTCTTTCCCTTTTGCTTTTGATGAGTTTGGACTAAGGGTAATTGTTTGAAGACAACTTGAGGTCATTTTCCTTGACTAACTTGGTACCTTGTTGTAACCAACATGAAAGAAAAAGACCCTTGGTGATAAGATGACCTTATGAAATGTCAATACCAAACTAGGATAGTGAAAGTGTTCAATTGTCCAAAAAGAGATGGTGAGATAGAAAGCTACAAAAGGTGCAAACCAACACTACCACAAAGGTGTATAATAAAAGGATGAGTATCCGAACACATATGGACCAGGAGGATGGATTTTCCAAATATATAATTGAAATTGAATTTTGATGGAAGTGAATTGGACAAAAGAGTACTGAAACTCTCCAAGTGTGTTACCAAAGAATCTAAAGGTTTACATTTTCAACAATGATAATTCCTAACTTAACAATGCCAAGAAAGACTACTTTGTAAAATTAGAGAACACTAATTTAAGGGGTATAAACCAAACAAGGAGCAAAAAGACTCTGTGTGACAGTTTCCAGGCTAACAGTATGATAATTTCTAACCAGGTGATATTTCTCAATAAGCAATGTGATAGTTTCCAGGCAGCCTGTGCGATACTTTCTAGGCAACTAGTGTGATAGTCTTCTAGTGATGAAATATCACACGATAATTCTCAATATAGTCTGCGATACAATTTTAGGATAGTAAGACTCTTGACCAGTGAGTGCTAAAAATCTCATTTTTGAGGGTAGTTTGGTCAAATTTTCAGTTTGGAGGTTGGATTTTTCAATTTCAAGCATAGTGACAGTAGTAAATAGATAGGTTTGCAAATAGTAGGTGATCAAACATGAAATAAAACACTTGCACAAGGGCAAAAGAAACCTTTCCAAGATAAGCAATTTGTGATATCAAAGCAATAAAATCCTATGAATGCTACCATGATGTTTGATATTTGAGAATGTTTACACGGGTAGATCATAGCGAGAACACTTCAAGCACTTACTAGCCTAAAAAGACAATGGATCAATACTTAACAACTTAGCCCACACTTGATGATCCATTGACTCACACAAAGTGGTTGCCCACAATAGATATTGGCTTTGTCATGGAAGTGCCAATGACACAACCAAAGGAACACAAATGGTGAGTAATCTTCAGGTGATCTAGGTTAGTCCACTAGGATCAATCCTTGCACCAAGAAGCTAAGAAGAGAAATAGGGTGGCTTCTATCTATGGTTCTTAATAAGGGCTTCCATTTGTAATACCCCTCTTGCTCCCCAAAGGGACTCCTTACCTTGCAGTAAGTAATGGACCTCGCAGCCACAAGAGTACCTTAAGCATTCTTGCTCAACATTTTCCTCATGGTCACAATCCCACAAGTACTTACATCAAGAAAAGACAAGTACTACGTCTACCAAGGTTTTGTGTCCTTGATAGCCTTGAGTTTATAGTGGGTCAAAATAGCTGGCAAAAAGCTTGTCCCCACTTGGGTCGTTCCTCTTGATTGCTCAAGAGCAAGTCTGCTAAAGGATTCTAAAAGCTAAATAAAGAGTGGATTAATCTTTGAGTGTTAGGATTTATGTTTCACCTCAAGGGTGAAGAGCATAATCTCCTAACTCAAAAATTTCTCCCAAACACACCAAGCAAAGGTTCAATTACCCTCTTTCTTCCAAAATCTAAAGATGGGTCAAGATTTTCTGATTCACCACAAGGGTGAAGAGCATACTTATCCTACCACCCAAAGATTCCTACAACAAGATATTAAGTGCCTAATAAATGAAACAACTAGTATATGCCACACTCAAAAGAAAGTAATTAAACAAGCACTTGATTGGTTTTTATGCTTTGGGAAGCCCTGCAAAAACCATTAGTAGCCCTTGTGCATTTGGATCTTTGACATGCATTCTTTTAAGAAAATAATCAAGCAATGAGAGCACCTAAAAGCACAACTTGTTAGCCCTACAAGGGTTAGCACATCAAAACCAAATGAAATCTACAAGTAGACCCCTATTCTACCACAACAAATCAGAAATCCGAATCAAACCAAGTAAATGTTGCAAAGAAATGACAAAAATTTCTCACTGTCAGGCCTGGGTGATATTTCTATCAAAGAAAGGACCATGTGATATTTCATTCTGTACTAGTGCAATACTTTATCTACGTGCAATAATTCCTAATACCTACATGTGACAGAGAATAAAATAATAGTGCAACACAATCTACCAAGTGTGTGATATTTTAACTGGTAAAATATCGCACTGGTATACAAGAAACTATCGTATGACATTGGAAAATTGTTGCATGATAATTCTATCAGAGAAAACTAGAGAGAAAATATTGATGAAACAAAAAGAAAATATTGATGAAAAAAATGATAGAAATGCATAAAATGAAGGACAAAACAAGAGTGTTATGCCCCATGGTGGGTGCCAAAAATGTACACACTAAATAGTGCACTTCTCTAAGTCATTACTTCCAAGGGAATCCATGAATGGGAAACCTTGAGAAAGTGACCTAGAGCTCCCTAGGCATGGAGTCACAAGGATGTTGATGGTGCTCTCAGCTAGAGCTATTGAAGCATGCAACCTTGCTAGTAAACCACACAATGGGAGATTCAAAGAGACAAGGGCAAGAATGACAATATCCTCAAGAATCAAAATGAGAATGTAATGCAACTATGCTAAGAATGAAGATGCAAGCTAAGCTATAAAAGGAATGTATTACAAATCCTTCCTAATTAAGCTATGTGAGCTAATCTAGAGCATAAAGGAAACTAAGCTAATGCCATGAAAGCTATGATGCAAGAATGATAGCTAAATACATAAAGATCTCCAAAAGCTCCAAAGTCTCCAAGAAATCCTACAACATAAGATTAGTATTAAAAAATTGGGATCCTAGAATGAGAAAAGAGCTCTCCTTTTAAAGGAAATGAAAAGGAAAGGGCCATGGAGATTAAGAGGAAAAAAATTTAATCAAGGGTGGAGCTTGAAAGAGGAGCAATCCATGTGCACAAATATCCTCCAATGAGAAAATAAGAGTTGAATTTTGTGTCTATATGAGACAAAAAGTGCTTTTCTTCTTTTTATAAAATAAGAATAATGTTTTATTTGTGCAACTTAGGATAAGAGGAAAAGTGGGGGCCTTTTATTTAATAAAAGGGGAGGAAATTACTTTTAAATAAATAAAGACTTAGGATAAAATGGTTTAGCCCATAGAAAATAATCGAATAAATGATAGAATTAGGATTTGATCAAGGAAATTGATATAATTGAAAAATGTTGATTTTTGAAAATATTGATTCAGGGCTTTGATAAATTACTGAATGGGGGCCCAAAGTCTAGGTGACCATTTTAGGGTGCATACAATACTTAGCTCGCAAGTTAAAACTATGCCCGCTCACAAGTTAAAACTATGTCACAGCTAGGGCATGGTAGCTCACCTAGATTTTCACATATTAGACCATGCGCCCTCGACTGAAGCATACTAACATGAAAAACAACCCTTAGACAAGGGCACAAATGATGAAACATTTTATATCATGCATGCACATAAAAATAGGCTTGCAGGCTTGGTGGGACAATTTCAGGAAAACTACGAGGATAAGACCAATTTCATAGGATTTTGGCTTTGACAGGAAAATGGCCTAATAGTGGCTCTAACTGGAGATGATGGGTAACTTGTGCCCATGCAAGAATTTAGAAATTTTGGGAGAGTAGACCACCCACTGGAAAACAACTATAGAGAGAACCCAAACAATAAAAACTTACAAACCAGGGCAAAATCGGGCAGAAGGGAACACACTAGTATATACAAGCCTAACTACTATTCATGGAAAGGAACATAATTCACCTGAAGTATTTCTTCAAGAATTGTCCATGAACTAGCAATTCTTGAATGTCACCATTTAATTCTTTGACAATGTATGAATGTTGTCCCCATTTTTCATGAATCACATATGGCCCTAACCAGATTGGGTCAAATTTTCCATGTTTCCCTTTATCTTCCAATCTGGCATTCCAGATTAACACCAAATCATCAGGTTCAAACCTCCTTTCTATTGATTTCTTTTCATACAAACTCTTGACCTGTAACTATAACTTAGCATTCTTTGAAGCTGATTCTCTTCTAGTGTCATCCAACCTGATTAAGTCCTCAATTCCCAACTGCATTTCATCCTCTAGATCTTCATCATATATTTTAACAAACTTATACATCTCTAGCAAATTTTTTAGGGCATCCTTGCATGTATTCCATACACTAAATCAAATGGTGCACATCCAATTTCCTTTTTCATAGTTACTCTATTAGCCCATATAGCTAATGGGAATTTTGAATTCCATGCCTTCTTATTCTTTTCAAGAATCCTCTTGAGAATCTTAATCAAACTTTTGTTAGTTGATTCTGCCTGTCCATTTCCTTGTGGATGATAAGGTGAGGAAAATGATATCTGGATTCCTAAACCTTTTCAAAATTATTTGTTTTCAGTAGACTTGAAGCACATTGTGTTATCACTGACAATCCTTTCAGGACAACCAAATCTTGTAACAATATTATTCAATAGGAAATCAATCACCACCCTACTTGTTACAATCCTTGTAGGAATAGCCTCTACCCATTTTATAAAATAATCAGTGGAAACTAAGATCCAAGAGTGTCCTCCACTGGACTTGTTTGGGAATTCACCTATAAAATTCATTCCCCATTGTTGGAAAGGGGCCTGCAATTCATCTGGCTTCAATGATACATTTCCTTAAAACCCGAGCCTACTAGAAAATTTTTGACAAGCATCACACTTTCTTACCAATTGTTCTGCATCCTTGAAGATTGTGGGCCACCAGAAACCTACTCTCAGAATGTTTTGAGCATTATTTTTTCCCATATAATGTCCACCATAGATCCCCTCATGCATTTCTTTCAATAATTTGTCAGCTTGATTTTCATCAACACACTTTACAAGTATGCAATCCAAATTCCTTTTATATAACTTGCATTTTATAATTACATACTTGATTTCCTGTAGTTTTAGTGTCCTCTTCTTATTTTCATCCATTCCTGGTGGACATTTCATATTTCTTAAATAATAGATAATATCTTGATACTAGATACAATCATCCATATCACGTGTAATCAACTTCAACTTGATTTATCTAATTTGCATCAAGATTGGATTGAGCCATTAATTTTGCACATCCTTGTCCTCTAACCAACTTGGTAATTTGGATATCAAGGTTAAACTCTTGAATTCTATTAATCCATCTGCATCTTCTCACATACACTTCTTGCTGTGAAAAGATATCCTTTACTGCAGCATTTGGTACAAAAGAAATAAAAATTGCTCCCATAAAATAACATCTAAAAGCCTTTACTTCCTTTACAAGTGCATATTCTTGTTTCTCATTGATATCATACTTTAATTCAACAGCCTGTAAAGATTTACTAAAGAATGCAATAGGTTTCCCAAAACCCTCTTTATTTTTCGGCAATAAAATTGCAGCAATAGTATGAAAAGATGCAAAAGAGAAAATGTGCATTAGAACATCATAATTAGGTGCCTTAAGCATAGGGGCATCTTTAATTTCCTACTTGATATTCTTGAAAGCTTCATCAGGCTCACCTTCCCATTTAATCACATATCCCTTCTTCAACATTTTGGGTATCAGTCTAGTAACTTCAGCAAAGTTTGTAACAAATCTCCTTAAGAAATTCACCTGGCCAAACAAGGACTGTGTTCCCTTAACATTCTTTGGTTTCTAAATTTTATCAATTGCCATCACTCTTTCAGGATCAATTCTCACTCCCTGCTTTCCAACTAGGTGGCCAAGCAACTTACCTTTAGTCACACCAAATACACATTTCCTTGGGTTTAATGAAATGCCATATTCCAAAGCCCTTGCAAATATCTTCTCTAAATGAGAACAATGATCTTCTTCCCTTTTGGAATATGCAATTAATTCATCTTGATAAACAAAAAGGAAAACATCTATAAAATCTACAAAGGTAACATCCATTGCTCTCTAAGAAGTTGCACCAGCATTTGTGAGACCAAAAGGCATTCTCACATAAACATAAGTTCCCCAAGTTGTTTTGAAGGTTTTCTTAAACTACTCTGATTCTTTTACAATTACCTGATTATAACCAGAAAAACCATCCATCATAGACATCAAATCAGAACCAATTACCCTTTGTAGCATAGCCTCCATATTAGGCAAGCAATAGTTATCCTTCAGAGAGGAATCATTTAGATTCTTGAAGTCCACACATAATCTAATATCTCCATTCTTCTTCTTGAGAGGAACCAAATTTGATACCCAAGAAGAGTTCCTCATAGGCCTTATGATTCTAGCATCCCTCAACTTCATTAATTCTTCTTGCATCTTGGGTGCTAAGGTAGGATTAATTAACCTCTATTTTTGCCTAAAAGTCTTAGCATCCTCCTTCAAAGGGATAATATGCCAAAAAAAGTCTTCCCTATAAACCTTTAAGTCATCATATGACCAGGCAAAAACATGCCTGAATTTTCTTAACAATTCAATCAAAGACTTTCTTACCTTGTGAGATATCTCTCTTCCAATATAGACCTTCTTAGGTGCCTCTTGTGTACCAAGGTTAATTTCATCCAAATCCATTTGATCTCTTTTCTTAGTATCCATCTGAACTCTATCCTGACTATCAAATATAGTTTCTAAAACAATGAGTCCCTTAGGAACCTTATTAGTCTTAAGTTGCAGAACTTCATTACCAAGGATAACCTCTTTTCCTTCTGCAATCTCAACCAAGGTTGAACAATCTAGTTCCTAGCCATGATATTTATCTTCACAATTCATAAATCTCAAAATATCTTGGTAATCTTCAAAGAACTACCAATTTTCAACATTATCTGGTATACTAGGCCTGGTCTAAATTTCAACCTTGGAGACACCAGCAAATGTAATGTCACTAGGATTGATTACTATATTGGCTAACAAATCAGCCATTTTATTGTTGCTCCTATCCTTGCATATATAATATTGAAAGCATCAAAATATTCAATCATGTCCTAAATAGTATTTCTATATTGTTTCAATCTCTTGTTCTTGGAAGCATATACTAATCTTACTTGGGACACAACTAACTCTGAATCACCCACAACTTTTATGCATTTAATTCCATGCTTGTGTGCCAACCTCAATCCTATTAGTAATGCCTCATATTCTGATATGTTATTTGTACATGAGCAGCTTAATGTGAAAGAGAACTTGTAAGTATTCCCATCAGGAGAGATGAGTAAAATACCTGCTCCTGAACCATCTTTGCAATTTGCACCATCAAAGTACATCACCCACAAATCACCCTCCTCAGATTTAGCATTTACCTCCATAGTGATAGGTGGCAA
This sequence comes from Chamaecyparis obtusa, assembly GCA_027943335.1. Classification (NCBI taxonomy): domain Eukaryota; kingdom Viridiplantae; phylum Streptophyta; class Pinopsida; order Cupressales; family Cupressaceae; genus Chamaecyparis; species Chamaecyparis obtusa. Next base: position 126,916 of record BSBK01006874.1, read on the forward strand.
CATAGATTCCCTCTCAAGCATAGTGACCTTTTCCCTGAAAGCATTGATGTCAGTATCCACAAAACATGTAGTCTCATTCTCAATATTCTTTTCAATCATGTGTCATACTCTTGGCTCTTGCTCAATCTTAATAAACTGATTATCAATCTTGAAAGTTTCATAGGACAAATCACATTGTAAACTTCCACCCATGGTAGCACTCCACTACCTAGACAATAACATCCCATAATGAGGAGGGATATCCACCACCAAGAGACTCATTGTCAATTTTTTCTCTGGATAGGCTGCTAATCTGTAAGGCATTGCATTTATAGTCCCAATGACTGGTACTTCTCTCTAATCCATTACACAACATCTGCCTTGAACTGTATCAACTTTAAGGCCCAATTTTTCCATGATCTTGAAAGGCATGATAGTATTAGAGGCCCCTGAATCAATCATACAATTCCTTAATTTCATTCCATTCACTATGATACTCAAGAAGAATGGATCAATGTTTTCAAGACTAGCATTGATAGAGTTGTCCAAGTATATAGGTGGTATCTGAGATACCAATCCTTGAACCCCCAATTCTTTCAATACTTTAGCCTGGGGTTCATTATATGCAACATCATTATCATGGACATTATCCACCCATGCAAGAGCTTTATCTTTATGCTCAGTGATCCTCAATAATTCTAACAAAGGAACCTTGACAGTAATATGAGACAATAAAACCAACATATCAACAGGGGCGGAGGAAGGAATCTCCATCTACACTGCTCTAGTGTCTTTATTTTTCTCTGATACATTAGTTGTATTTGTCAACTTCATTTTTTCAATTTTATCCATTGTACTAACTGGCCTCTCTATTTCCTTCTGATTATCTTTGTCATGGAAAGAAGAGATCTTTTCAGCTCCAACTCCCCTTGGTTCCCAATTTTTATCTCTTTCATTTTTTAACTTCACCAAGTTGCCATCTTTTGATTTGTTTCCTTTGGGTCCCTTAGAATTGGTATCCTTTATAAACATTCTTGCAGCTTTTCCATTGATATCATTTGTTGTCATATTTCTATTTTGCACCTAAGCTACCATTTCTGCAATGATCCTAGAAATTTCTTCTTTTGAAGGTCTTCTTAAATTCACTAGCTCTAAGGAAGAATTCATGTTACATGTCTTTTCATCAACATCATCATTATCAGAAAAAACTTCTTGATGAAATAGAGCCTTATTTTGTCTCTTCAAGCACACATCAGTTTCTTCACCAATGTGAGAATCATCTTCATATCCCAAATATGAAGATGTCATGTTACACCCAATATTATCATGAGTTCCTTCTTGATCAGGTTCTTCAGAACCACCATCTTGGTATGCAACCATGGACTGTGCAATCACACAATGTTCTATAGAATGAGGAGAATGACAAGCTACACACCATGGTGTATCCTCCATGAAATTTAAAGAAGCTCTTTGTAAAGGATTAGGGATAGATCTATCATTTTTGCCTTTTGCATCAGGGACAATAGGTTTTCCATCCTTCCATTGGGTGTTATAAGGATAATTCTATAGCCTATTATTCCTATTAAAATTGTTGTTGAAATAAGGCTTGTCACTAGTAGAAATTTTTTCATTTGTAACAGTAGGCATTTTTAAGTCCTTTAGTGCATTCAACACCTTATCCAACTTGTCTTCCTCTTGCTTCTTATTTCCAATATTTCTCTCACTATCCCTTTTCTATTTTTTATCCCCAAACAACTTAGGGTCATCTCCTTTTCCACCCAATTTTCCTGATATTTTCATGTTTTTTTCAATATTGATAGCAATCTTAAAAGCATCTCTAAGAGTTTTTGGTTCTTTGTCCCTCAGAAAATATCCCATCTTACCATCAAAGGCATTGAAGTATGTGGTTAAGAAGACATTGTCATCTAACCTCATGACTTGAAACAATTTATGCATACCCTTTTGAAATCTCATGTTGAACTCGGCTGCAGATTCATTTTGATTTTTCCTTATGGTGTTGAATTCATTGACATGAAACTAGCATTAGGCCTATCACCATGTTGTTATTTGAAGCATTTCTCAAAGGAATCCCATGTATCAATACATCTGTCAGGAAGTGTTTTGAACCAATATCTAGCATCTTCCACCAAAGACTGAATAAACAATTTCATGACCACATCCTCATGTTCAACCTCATAGTCATTTAGCACATCAACAAAAAACCTAAGGTTCCCTTCACAACTAATGGCATTGTTACCAAAAAATTTAGGTATTTTGTCTCTTATATCAGTTGGGAAAGCATTGGGGTAACTTGGTTTTCCATCAAAACTAATTTGTCTATACCCCTCTAATTGCATAGGTCTTCTTTGAAAGCTTGAACTGGTGTTTCCACTAGAATTAACATTTACATTTTCATCCACTTGTACACTTGACTATTTTTTAGGGTCAACACATATCTTGGTAGATGAAGTGAGCAGTGAATTATGAGCAGTACCATTACTAGATAGAGCAACATTAGAATTTGTAGAAGGCATACCTATTTCAATAGTAGATGGTCCAAGAGTATTTGTTGATGAAGCTCTCAAGAATTGGATCTTTCTTCTTTTTTCTGCATTAGAAGCCTCAGTTTTAGGCTTCTCCAATTCTCTTGCAAGATCATCATCTTCTTTTCTTTTCCTTTCCATCTCTATATCTTCATTTGAAAAAGGTGGTGGGACCTTTGGTATTTTTATTGGCTCATTTATTTGAATCCCCACCATCTTTGTTTTCTCTTTTCACTAACAACAACAATAGGTTTGGTGACTAAACATTCATTTGCATCTTTAGCTAAAGGGGAATAGTTCATAACCTATCTAATCATAGGGCCCTCTTTATCAAATTCACGGTCTTGCAGTAAGCACTCTCTTTCACTTCTCAAAGCATCAAGATCACCGAAGACATCATGCTGTAAAGTTTTAGGAGCAGATGCAAGCACTTTGTTTCTCTCCTTTAGCTCATTAATCTTTCTAAGTAGAGACTCTCTTTCTATTAATGCATTTATTTTTTCAGCCTCTCTTTTTGTAATCTTTTGTATATGGCATCCTGCTATGCTAATTGTAATCTCAATGCACCCAAATCATTTGGGTCTATCATAGTATCTTTAGAACTTGATGACACATCCATATCAGTAAGATTTTTATATGGTAAATGGACATGCCTTGGTCCCATGGGTTGCATTCTGAACATATCCTCATCAGGATCTAAATTTGGTCCAAAACCCATTTCTTTTTCTTCTACATCCTGATCTGTAGAATGTGAATCTTTGTCTTGAAACAATGCCTCTGGGGTATCATAAAAATTATCTCCAGAGTGGCCACTATCAGATTTAGAGCTTTTATATTATGAATCATTCTCATTTAAAGATGCATGTGGTGCTCTATTTCTAGCATTATTTCTTTCTCTTATAGGGGTACTAGTAGATTCCCCATCTCTTCTGATCCAACTCTTCTTTTCTGATCTAGGCAACTGCTCCAGAATAACCTCTGGATGCTTATTGACAAAAGACCTAGTATTCCTTCTTTTGTCCATGGTTTGTAATCTATAAACACTGGTTCTTAACCCTTTGAGTTTCCACCCACTTTCAATGGGAATATTCTAAGAAATAAAACTTGAGAAGTCTAAAAGACAACATAAGCTAAAACTGGAGAAACACAGGAATATGCTAAAATTTCTTTTATCTCTAGACTCTCCCCAGTAGAGTCAACATTTTGTTGGTTCCTTTTCGTTCCACTTGTAGATTTACACTATGATTGACAAACTAATGTTACTGACTCTATCACCACTCCAAACTTTGCAAGAAAAAGGGCCAATTAACAAGGATCAACAAGGATCCTCCTACACTTTGAGCCTAATGCTTAGGTGGGTGTACCCTTGACTCACTTCTTGAAAGGAGTCTCCAAAATATTACACATTCATGCCCTTTACAAACTGATTTAAATATTTTATCATTTATATTTGTTTGATTGATGATGGGAAAAATGCCTCCTAAGAATGGACCAGTGTCTCCTCCAAGGGCATAGAGTCACAATACAACATACATCACTAAAAATCTAACTCCAATACACCCAAATCTAGAATAAGTGCTTTGCCTATTATTCCTCTCCAACCTCATGCTTGGACATTAGATTCTCATTCAACCATGGATTCTCTGAAACTACCTTTAATGATTTAATCCTAACTTTGGCAAGAACTCAAAGATATTTTCACAATATAATTTGTATACCATACATTAACTCACTTTGTGACATTAATATATAAGAATGCAAGATTAGAATAAGAAGATATACATAAGTCTAAGACTGGGATTCAAGTGCATTTTCATTAAAACTTACAGATTCAATACATTGAAAAATAACAAAATGCTAAGGAAAAACAAACCCTAACCCAAGCTCTCATTACTCAATTTTTGGAATTGACCATCAACAACCTTCTACATACATCAGATAGCCATTTATAGTCACTAGCCATTTGGAATCCTTTGAAAAGGATGCAACAAGCTTCAGATAGCTAGGATAGAATTAGGGTTTCAATAACCCACCAACCGAATCCAATCAAAATTTACTGTAGGGGAAGAAACCAAGCAATCTCGAGCAGAACAAATCCAAGAATGACCTTCATTGATGGCACTAACCTTGACTAGTACACAAAAGACTGGAAATGCATCAAGTATACCCACTGCAACTCTAACTGCGATGCGACTTGAATAACCATTTCACCTACAACCAAGGCACGAACACCTTCCGCAATCAATCATACCTTAGGCCAAACTATACCAATGGGTGCAAAATCATATCATGTAGATTAGCTACCAAAACATTGAATTTTTAGTCCTTCTATCGCTGAGAAACCCCTAGAAAATTCAAATTTTGAATGGCAACGGTTAATCAGCAAGTTTAAAACATAACCATGGATCTCATTCCTTTTCTGGGTAGATTAGGCGGTCCAAATGATTCACAATAGTCAAAGGGGCCTTTGAAAATAACCTCTCCATACCAACAACACTACAAAAAATTACAATTATGCACATCAGCACGTATTTGATAATGGACCCACCATGTCATCAACTTATAGCTTTGGAAAGAATCAATGCTCATCACATGATAGCAAAGAAGAAAAGCTTGCTTCACGATCATGTGAGAACCATTGATCTTAAAAGTTATGTGACTGTCAGGCCCCACCAAAAAACTCCATGTCACCAACCCACGGAAAATTAGGAACAAGCACATCGAAAATGCCTGACAATAGACCCACCTTTTAGTAGCCACTGCCTCATGGAATATCATACGATTGTCGAGATGCTGTGATGATTAACATTTAGGCACTTTTACCCCACCACAATGTGACAACTATAGATTATGAATTCACTTTAACCACTTCGAAACTAAGACCACCCAAAAAAACACTAACTAACTGCCAAGTCACTGAAGGCTAAGGAATTAACTGCCAAAATCAAGAGACCCCACGAACACACAGTCACCCAATCGCTGAATGAAAAAATTATCCACCCAGGAAACTAGAGATCAAGCAACTAAAAAACCAAGAAAAGCTGGGCCCCACATAGTTGCAATAGTGGATATAGGAAATTTCAACTTTAAGGAAGAACTGTGAGCATGCAAAGCATCAAAAACAACTAGGGTTTTATGACTGAGACAACTTTGGAACCTGCAACATAAGCTATTTATTGCAGATCTTCAAACAGTGATATCTCATTGGTTTCTACCCTTCAGGACATGCACCCTTAACCCAACCTTGGAAACTCAATAATCTATCACATGCTAAGGGCGCAAGCCAATAAACATCATATACTTAGCTCGCAAGTTAAAACTATGTCACAGCTAGGGCATGGTATCTCACTTGGATTTTTGCATATTAGACCATGCACCCTGGACTGAAGCATACTGACATGAAAAACAATCCCTGGACAATGGTGCAAATGGTGAAACATTTTATATCATGAATGCACATAAAAATAGGCTTGCAGGCCAAGTGGGACAATTTCAAGAAAAATATGAGGATAATACCAATTTCATAGGATTTTGGCTTTGATAGGAAAATGGCCTAATAGGTTCTTCTCATTCCTAAGATAGTACACCAATGTTATCAATTGGCTATCAAGATTGAAGAAAAAGGTAAGAGGAAACAAGATCAAACCTCCAAGAATAGAGGTAGAGAAAGAGATCAAAGGGGACATATAGGAGGCTACCAAGGTAGAGGAAATGAACACAAGGGCCAAGGAAACTCTAAACTAGTAGAGCATGGTGGAGAATCATCTTCTAGAGGAATTTTTGGCAAAGGAAGAGGACACCAAGGGAGCTCAAATAGAGGAAGAAGTTTAGGTATGGGTAGTTCACATTTTTCTACCATGAAGTGCTCTTATTGTGGACAGTTAGGACATCCAACATATAGGTGTCCAGACAAGCCATCTTCTTCTAATTAAGAAAAGAGAGTAGCATATACCTAGGAGAACACTTCAAGTCTCAAGTCATCGGAGCTTAGCCATATTGAATCATAGATGGGTGAGAATATCATGTTTAGAAAGGTTCTCATAAGGTAGCTAGCCAAGGAAGAACCAAAGCAGAGGAGAGAACTCTTTAGAGTGAAATGCAAGATCATGGGTAAAGTATGCAAGGTGATTGTGGATTATAGTTCAACTAACAATATTATAGTAGAGGAGGTAGTGAAGAAACTTAACATTCCCAAGGTACCTCACACCAATCCCTATAAGGTGACATGGCTCAACAAGGGCCAAAGTGTATTGGTTAATGAAAAAACATGGATTGAATTCTCCATTGGTGGTTACAAGGATAAACTATTGTGTGATGTACTCCCTATGGATGCATGCCACTTATTGCTTGGAAGGCCTTGGTAGTTTGACAAAGAGGCCATCTACAATGGCAAGGAAAATGCTCTTACCTTCAAGAAATATGGGAAAGCCTTCAAACTTCAGTCCTTACTAGAGGAAGAAGGAGAGAAATCCAAGACTCCTAGTGTACTATTGAGAAGTGGAAGAGAGATGATAAGTGCACTCCAAGAGAAGGATAGTGCAGGGTATGCTATAGTGATCAAGCCAAAAGAGGAGAAGTCTATTCAAGCACCACTACCAAGTGAAATTTAGGAGATACTTAGCAAGTACAAGGATATTGTAAGTGATGAAGCACCTGAAGTCCTACCACCTAAGAGGTCCATAAGTCATCAAATTGACTTCATTCCAAGAGCCTCATTGCCAAACAAGACAACATAAAAGCTTACACCATAGTAGAATCAAGAGGTGGATAGACAAGTCCAAGAGCTACTAGATCAAGGGCTCATCAAGAACATCATCCCATGTGTTGTACCAGTTGTTATAGCATCTAAGAAGGGTGGAAAATGGAGGCTTTGTACTGATTCAAGGGAAATTAACCAGATCACAATAAGGTATAGGTTTCCCATACCTAGAATAGAGGATTTGATGGATTGTTTGGGAGGAACATAATACTTTACCAAGCTAGATCTTAAGAGTGGCTACGATTAGATTAGGATTAAAGATGGAGATGAGTGGAAGAAAAAATTTAAGACCACTGAGGGTCTATATGAGTGGCTTGTAATTCCATTTGAGCTTACTAATTCCCCTAGCACATTCATGAGGTTAATGAATGAAGTTCTCAAGGATCACATAGGAAGATTTGTGGTGGTATATCTTGATGATATACCCATCTTTAGCAAGACTAAAGGAGAATACTTGGAACATGTGGAGACTGTACTCAAGAGGCTACATGAAGAATAGTTAGCAATCAATCTAGAGAAGTGTGAATTTCCCAAACAAGAGCTAGTTTATTTGGGTTTTGTAGTATCCAAGGCTCAACTAAAAATGGATCTAGACAAGGTGGAAGCAATCACAAATTGGCCTATACCAAACACAGGGAGAGAAGTAAGGAGTTTTCATGGGATTTCATAATTTTATAGGAAGTTCATAAGGAACTTTAGTGGCATATGTGCACTAGTCCTAGACACCATAAAGTGTGGAAAGAAGACTAAGTTTAGATTGATAGTAGAAGCCAACAAATCATTTGAAGAGTTGAAGCAATAAGTAGAAACACAACCCATCCTCCTATTACCTAGTTTTGACAAGCTATTCACTTTGGAATGTGATGCAAGTGGCATAGCAGTTGGAGGAGTGTTAAGCCAAGAAGGTAGGATGATAGAATTTTTTAGTGAGAAGCTTAATGAAGCTAAGAAGAAGTACTCATCATATGACTTGGAACTATATGCATTGGTTTAGTCACTTAGGAAATGGAGGCACTACCTCCTTCCTAAAGAGTTTGTAGTGCTCACTGATAATCAGGCACTTAGCTACATAAACACTCAATAAAAGTTGAGCAATAGAAACTTGAAATGGATGGAGTATTTGCAAGCCTTCACCTTCACCATCAAGCACAAGATGGGACATCTAAACAAGGTAGTAGATGCACTAAGAAGGAGATTGTTGACAGTCCAAGAAATTTAGTTGCAAAGCATTAGCATTGAAAGTTTTAAAGAACTCTATGGTGAGGATGAAGAGTTCTCTAAGGCATACAAGGTATGTTCTGAATTTGAAAACCATTTTCATAGTCCATTCTTTGAATACACTTTGTAAAGTGGGATATTGTTTGAAGGGAATCAACTATGTGTTCCCAAGGGCTCAATGAGAGAGAATATTATTTAAGAGAAGCACAATGTAATCTTGAGTGGACACTCTAGTATCAATAAGACATTGGAGTTGGTGAAGAGATTTTACTATTGGCCCAAGTTGCCAAGGGATGTGAAAAGGTATGTGGAACAATGTGTGGTATATGAAAGCAAAAGGGGGAGCCAACAATGTAGGTTTGTATCAACCTTTACCCATTTCAAATAGGCCATGGGAATGCATAAGCATGGACTTTGTGGTAGGTCTCCCTAAAACCAAATCAAGATTGGATAGTGTGTATGTAGTGGTGGATAGATTCAGTAAAATGAGTCACTTTATTCCTTGTAGGACCACTCATGATGCAAGCTACATAGCTCATTTTTTTTTCAAGGAGATTGTAAGGATTCATGGTTTTCCTTTAAGCATTATGTCTGATAGGGATGTGAAGTTCATGAGTCACTTTTGGAAGACTCTATGGAGGATACTCAACACAAACCTATCCTTTGGGTCAGCATAACACCCCCAAACTGATGGGAAAACTAAGGTAATAAACAAGGTACTAGGAAACCTACTAAGATGCCTCACTAAAGAGTATGGGAAAAAATGGGACATGATCATTCCCCAAGAAGAATATGCCTATAATGACAGCATAAATAGGACCATAGGGAGGAGTCCATTTGAGGTAGTGTATGGAATGCATCCAAGAGGGGTGTGTGAGCTCAGAGATCTAGGAGCCATGGAGGATAGGAGTAACCATGCTAAATATTTTTCTTAGACCATGAAGGAAGTACATGAGTAGGTTAAGAAGACAATCATGGAAGCCACTCATAAGCTCAAAACCAAGGTGGACATGACAAGAAAGGACATATAATTTTTAGTGTGAGACTGTGTCATGGTTCATCTCAACAATTTAAGATTGAAAAAGGGGATACCACCCAAGCTGTAGATGAAAAGAGTGGAGCCTTGTAAAGTGATTGCTAAGTATGGAACCAATGCCTACAAGGTAGAACTCCCACTACACTTGAATATCTCACTGGTGTTCAATGTGGTAGATTTGATAATATTTAAGGGACCATTATTAGAGGTCAATCAGGGCAGTGAAGACATACTTGAAGACCTCAAGGATATAGTCCTACAACCTAGAGAGAAGCCACAAGTTGAAAGGATCCTTGAATCAAGTGGAAGGGGTGTCCTGAACCTGAAGCAACATGTGTAGAAGAGGCTGACTTCAAGAAGTCTAGCATAGACACTTCTATCCTCTCCTCCACTAAGCCTTAATTATCTTTTGTGTAGAGTGGGGAGTATGGTGCAAGAGAACCTTCATTTTTGATTAATTTTGCAAGTCTTTTGTGTGTGTGTATTTCCCTAAGTTCATGTGGACCATGTTTGTGGGATCCATTTGGATATGAAGTCCTATAAGGTCTTAGGTAGAGATGATAGTCTCTTAGTCCTACCTTAGGATAATCAGGTATGTTATGATGTCAGGATTTGTATTTGAGGTTTTGAGAATTGGATATCAATTTTATGGTCTATATATACCCTACGATCCCTTGATAACTTCCTTAGTTCATTTTGAAGGAAGATGCAAAAAGTTGTCATTTTGTTGTAAAAGTTGCTTAGTAACTTTTGCAACTTTTGAAAAGTTGCTCGACCTAGTTAGCCTTAAGACCTTAATTAGTGTTTCAAGGCTCAAAACCTCCCCTAAGCCTAACCTAAGACTATTTATGCATGCATGGGCTCATATCCCGAGGTTGGAAGTAATACTGAATGGATTATCTACTTTGAGAATGTACACAGTCTAGTTTTTGAAGGAGATTTGTAAGAACAATGAATGAATGAAGGAATATTGAGTTAGCTTTTGATCTATTGGTGGATGTGTAGTGTTAGTGTGTGGATATATGTTACATTCCTACAATTATTTTAGGTTTTTTTTATCTTTTCCTTGTCTAGTTTTAATTCTTCACAAACTCCTAGTTCATTGGTTTCTACCGAGGAGCTTGAGAATATGAGGGTCTAACTCACTATCCCACCGTCCAATCTATATGGAATTTTGGGGATAGTAAGTAGAACCCATGTATGTAACATGCATGGAAGGAGGGGCTTGAGTATGCATGAAAATCATTTTTACAATCCATCCCTAGGCGAGCCATGGTGAGTCCGGCTAGGAAGGATTGAATGAAGAAGTGGAATAGATTGCAGAGGAGAGATGAAAGATGCATGGTAGGAGTTGGAGATCTTGGACACATCAATTGCCAAGATTTGGATGGAAGAGGAAGAGTTGATCAATCCATTTGATCAGTCAAAACTATTTTTTACTTCACTGAATCAGGAATAGGCCTAAAGTCAACCAAAAAGACATATTTTTAGTAAGGGGGTTGTATGGCCTTGGAGGGACCCAAAACCTCCATAACCCTTGATGTCTTACCTCATATAGAAGGGATAAAAAATTGGTTTGTAGGGTCCTTCAGAAGAAGCCAGGGATAAAGCCCTATTTTCTCAAAAGGAGGCCTAATTGAGCCCTTCCTTGTAGCCCTATTTTACAAAGGAAGTGCCAAATCGGTAAGAAGAATGGGTGAAGTAAAGATTGGAATAGTTGTATTGGAAAATTTTAAGACACTTTCCCACACATCCTTTCCTCTACAAGCTCCCTAGTTCATTGGGAGTTGTAATACCCTTAGTCTAGCTTAAGGGTCACTAGGTGCATGAGGAAGCCTAGTAGTAAGAAGTTGTTGTCATGCCCATAAAAACTCACACAAAAACACACCAACTTTTTTTTTTGAAAGGTAAAATAAGTCCAAGTTTATGCTGTGGGATAATAGTTGACTATGGCAAAGATTCGAAAAGACTTTGAAATAATATTTCACTACAAACGTTAGTGATTAAGGTTACTAGATGAATTAGTTATTACAAGGGATTGCAACAAGAAGGTGAAGTTGTAGTCAAAGTCAACCTAGCATTTAAGTTTGTATCATGATAGTACCAACTATAATTTTAGTTATACTATTAACGGATAATCAAGTCTAATGCCAACGTAATAATACAATGAATCGTAGGACTCAATTATTTAGCATTCTGACTACATATTATGAAGTCTTATTAGCTAATTAATAGTTAAACCAATTTCCTTGATCAAAAGTTTAAGTGGCCCAAAACTTTTATTTCCTCTTTTTTTTTAATAAATAATTGTATTAATTATTAGTATTCAAAAATATAATTATTTTTATATTTCATTATACGAGTGTCAATAATATAAGTATTAAATGATAATAATTATCTTAATTCCCACTATCCTTATTTATGGAATTAAATAATAACTAAATAATAATTATATTAATTATTCTAATTAATATAATTATTATAATCGAATTAGTAAATTAATTATTAGTTAATAATTATACCATTTAATAATTATAATTAACAAAATTAATGAAGTGTTAAAAATTATCATATTAAACTAAAAATAAATATTAAATAAATAAATTAATAATTATTTGAACAATGTATATTAAATAATAATTATATTATTTAATATAAATTTTATTATAATTAATAATTATTAATTAACAAATTTTACTTTTTAAAAAAAATCAATTAATAAAATAAAATGACAAACATAAAAGGGGGCACACTATGTTTAGGGTCCCTGCGGGGACCACCACGTGGGTCACCGCTCGGTGGTGCCACGTAGATGGCAGGGAGTCTGTCGTAGCAGACCTATCATTTGCGGCAGGCCTGTTGTGGTAGGCCCTCTGCTGCGGGCAGTGGGGTATGGGGTGTGGGACCCCCAGCCCCCTCCTGAATTTTTTTAAACAAATTTTTTATTTAAAACAAATTTTTTTATGACTCTTTTTTTTTTAAAACATCCTTTTTTTTAACAAGCCCCAACGTGGGCATTATGAAGTTCTTATATATTTTTATAATAAATTTCTTTAAAACAAGTTTCACTATAAGACATCTGGTAGTTATAATATATATATATATATATATATATATATATATATATATGTATATATATAGTATATATATATATATATATATATATACATATATATATATATATATATATATATATATATATATATATATATATATATATATATATATATATATATATATATATATATACATATTATATATATATATATACATATATATATATATATATATATATATATATATACATATATATATATACATATATATATATATATATATATATATATACATATATATATATATGTATATATATACATATATATATATATATGTTATATATATACATATATATATATATGTTTATATATATACATATATATATATATGTATATATATATACATATATATATATATATATATATATATATATGTATATATAATATATTATATATATATATATGTATATATATATATATTTTATGCATGTGATTATTTATTCTAGGAGACTTTTTAGTCTTTTAGGGGGGGCAATCTAGGTGGGTCCCCCATAGGTCTAGATCCCCTAGGAAATAAGGCATAGTCTCTAGCCTTTTTATACTAACACATTTTTATATTTTAATTTTAGCCATGTAGATATGAGATATTATTAGTTTATTGACTGTGGTATTGGAAATTGTATGGGAAATTTTCCCATACAATTTTTAGAGACCTATAGGTGGTCATTTGCACTTTTTCACTTGTTTTTTTTTTTTACTTCATTGTTTTGTTTTCAATTGATAATTTTCAACTATCCCAATCTATTTGCACTAGATTTTACTCTTGTTGTTTTATTTCTCTTCCTATTTAATTTTTTTTTTGTCTTACTTCATTTAAGGTAATAGGAATTTATTCCAACAACCATAAAATCCACTATGACTGTAATATAAAACTTTTTCAAAAGCAACAACTAAATTTTCAAATTGTAAACCTCAATATTTCCATGACTTGAGCATAAACATGAATAACTATTTCCACATATTAATGATTCAATTACTAAGGAGATTTCTACAACAGTATTTTGTGAACTCTTCCTTACATTATTCATCTTAGACTAACTACAACACTATCATTACTATTTTTCAATGACCATTTCAAGAACTCAAGGGAAACCAATTATCATTACTACAATATTATCAACATTTTAACAAACATCTTGATACATGTATCAAATTACATATTTTTAAGAGGCTCTCAAAGTAACAACATACTACATTGGCAACTTCCTTTGAAAACAATATTTCATATTAACCAAAATAATACTATCAACAAAATATCCATGCATCTCTTTACATCTTAAATACAACACTTGATACATTCAAAAAACTTGGAGTGATGACTCCATTAAAAAATACATTGAACTCATGGATGTCACAAGATATCCTTACAATGACTTTAAACACAATACAAAAGTGTTCCAACTCAAAAATGAAATATCAACAACTCTTCAAGATATCAACTCCAACCATGAAGTCTTCAAAGGCTCCAAATTCTTGCAATACAAAGTCCATAGGCCAAGGAGTGCTCACCTCCCAACTTAGGCTTCTATGAAGCCACCCCTAAGCTAGGGGAACCATCACAAAGACAAGGAGAACACTCATGCAAACCCACAAACACAACAACATAAAACATAAATCACAAGAATCTCCCTTCCAAGGTTATCACAAGAGTCTCAACATGACTCAAATAGGGTGAAGGTGGAACCAAATTCAAGAGGAGAAAGCACATCTCTTGATGAGAGTTAAGCCATCACTTGGCTTCCTCATCATATATCTCTCTCCACAAACACAATCTCCACAAACTCCTTATGACCCCCAATATACAAAATATAAAATAGAGATGGCTACATGGAGCCCATACATCCATGTTTCATCCCTCTCCTATCCAAGGAGAGACTCTACACCCCTTGAATGTCCCAACAATCCCTTCACCCTCAAGGCTACTATTCCCTCCCAAGGGTGAGCATGGCCTTGAGAACTCCCTCAACAAAACACTACAACACATAAAAGAAAACTTCAAGAAACAACAATGAAACTATACATTTACAATACAAGAAATCATGCTCAACAACAAGCTCATGATTCTCATAACATCTATAAATAACTACACTTTCAAAACACAAGAAAATAAAACTACAACAATTAAAGAATCACAAATCCTCCACTATCACAAAAAATATCAAGCTCACAACACATACACTACAAGAGGAATAATAACTAAATTTTGCATACAAGAAAATAACATACAAGAGAGCTCATCCTCTCAACATGAAAACTAAAACAAACATAGTGAATAATTCCACCAACCTTAATCCAAGATAATGGAAGAAAGTTGATGAAGAGCTTTCCACTTATCCAAGGTCCTCCAAAATAGCTAAGTCTCCAAATCTAGAGAGTGGGTGTCTAACTTTTCCAAAAGAAGAGTCCCCTCTAGAAAGGCCTCCACCAAATTCCTATGGATAAGATTGCATTCCTATTGGGTGGTCTTCCCTAAGACCCTTACATGGTTTCTAATTTTGGTCTCTTACAAAGGTAAGCTAAAAAGGTGGGATAAGGACTACCTTTTTAGTGGGTGGTGGTCTTCCAAAACTTGGTCCCAAAAGTTGATTTTCGTCATCTTGGTAAACCAACTTTTGGATGGGTCATTTTGTCAACCAAGGGTTATCCTATGGTGAAAAAATGGACCTTTACCCCTATGGTATAACAAGTGGGGTAACTAAAAATGGCCTAACAGTCCCCCTAGGCACCTTTTAAGCCTCCCAAAAACCCATAAGAAACTCAAATTCGAAATTTAAAGAAATGACAACACCTCAAGCTCCCTAACCAAGTGATTTTCATGGGAATCATAAAGGGTACCTTTCCTAGGTTGGTGTTCACCGATCCCCAAGTGGAAATGTCATGGCCACATGTACACACACATGTGTCAAGTGACACACACAAAAAGACACATCACAAGCCATGTGTCATATCCACTTGGGCATTCCTAAACATAAATACCATTTACAAAAACATATAAATCAATTACATTCATGCACCATACTTTTACAAATTAAAATACATTACAACAAGGTTTTGGCTCCTCACTAGAAGCAACCTTGGCTCAAACTAATTTCCACATTAGTCTTTGTGATGATTCCCCAGATTTACCATGGCCTATTTCCTTGCACACTCAAGTCCAATATTAGTAGTCCAAGGGAAATAAAACATGTAAATTATTAACATTAATAATCAAATAATTCTCAAGCAATCAATTATAATTAAATCAAAGTTTCACATGGCATAATCACTCATTTATAAGTAACATAAATCTCATCATGAATATATATAATTCATCGCTAAATTAAACTTGAATCATAATCATTGCATTCATATATAATTTAATTGCAATTAAACTTCATCATCATATTAATTCATAAAATAGAATTAAAACAACCCATGTAAGTTCCAAACTGATGTCTCGGTAATCATCATCCAAATCATAATATAATGTGCATCAAACTACTAAGTGATAAAATCATAACATAAAGTACCAGTAAAAACCATAGAGCATCAAAATATAATCATAAAATATGTCTATCTCGAATGCAGAACTGAATGGCTATGATAGGCTTGGGGTGAGGCCTTGCAATTGTGTTTGAGTTGATGAATCACCTTTGATATTTTGGTTGGGCCTAAGACTAGGGGATTGAGCCAGTCAAGGCATCCTATAGGTCATTGGTGTAGGTGGATACACTTGAGGGTCACTAGGTGAACCTAGAGCAAGGCCTTGTGATAAGCTCCTTCCCAACTGCCCTATCACTAATCCATGTTTTCTTCATCTTCTTCATGATTTGTTCAAGATTAATAATCTTGTTATCTTTCCTATCTTCATTACTTGGTGATCAGTTCATGTACCTAAAATATCTTGTCAGATGTCCAACCTTTGACAATGGAAACATTCCATACCTATTTTCCTCTAGGGACCACAATTACCTCTAGGGATCCTTAATCAATAGTTCATCACCATGTGGCCATAGTTCCCGCAAATTTTGAATGTAATTTTAGTGAATTTGGAGAACATATTTATATTTGTTGTATCACCTTTCCCTTTCAAGTTATTTATTTTACAGTATCCTTCTAGCCCCTTTTCAAGTTAAACTTTAGTTTTAGGTGAACACAAGGAGGAAGCCATCCTATGATCTAGAGATTCACTCTCAAGCCTAATTTTCCCACCATTGAGAATGTTTCCATGGGTCAACATGATTAAAAAGTTGATACTTAGCATTTTTTAATTAATCTTGATTGACAATAAGTATATTCTTTTAAATCTTAGTTCTATAGGCTGGAAGAAAGAGTTAAGTGAAAAAAAAAGATAGAAATAAAAAAATAAAATTTAAGAATGCCTACACAAAGTATTAGAAGAACTTGAAAAAATTTAAAGTGTGTGTAAAAAAACTCATTAGTATATTCAAAGATAGTTTGAAATGGTCTGATTCAACCAAGTGTATTAAAGGTCAAATGGACTTAGTTGAACTTTAAATCTATCAACATAATAGTACTTATGATCCAAAAATGATCCTTATTATCCTTGTGTTGGGCTCAAAGAAATCGGATTAAATGATAGTATATCTACTAAGAGAAGTAATTAGTTTGAAGATGATTACTCTATTTGAGATCTTGAATTATGTAGAACATGTTGAAAAAAAGGGATAGAGGGAAAACAATGGTGAGCTAATAAAGGATCTTTTCTCATAAGTCATGTCCCAAAACATAAATCTATCTTCATTTGTTTCATTATGGGAGTCAATTTTTTCTTTTCTAAAGTAAAAATTTAAATAAATATGACCTAAAAGTACTAACATAAATTTTTTGAATGATAACACAGAGTTTTGGTTTCCTACTACATTCATATTTTGGCACTTATGATTAGGGGGGATTCTATATTGTTAGGGGGAGAACTTGTACATATTGTACTATGTGAGAAAGGATGAGAAGAATTGTAATCCTTTGTTTCTTCTTTTTTTTGGAGGGGGGGTAACGAGGGGGGGCGAGGGTTGGGAAGGGGAGGTGGGGGGTATTTGTCCTTCATTCCAATGGGGGATAATGTTTTTCAATAGATAGATTCATAAGTTTTTTCGTGAATGACAATTGAGGAGATTGTTCCACATATAGATGTTTTTTTTCTATTAATGTCAACTTGTCTAGAAGATTTGTAAAACTATTGTCTTAGTGTTATGGATTAATATGATAGCTGATGCACAATCATATATAAAAAAAATTCAAAGACCATTGGAATATTTTTCTAAAGGATTTTATGGATTCTGTTGCATATATCTGAAACAATTTTAGATATATTGAATCAACTACATATTATTAGAATGTCATAGTAAGACTATATCAATGGCATATAGCTGAAGTATATTTCTAGAGATTTTTAATGATTTATTTTGGAAAAATTCTAAATTATCTCGACCCT
>BSBK01006874.1:150000-235000 GCA_027943335.1 Chamaecyparis obtusa
TGTTAGGAACACTGTAGCAACAAAATGTTTACATTATGTAAGAGTTTTTGGTCATAAGGTGAAATCGGGTATTATTACCACTGTTATAAACCGAATCTGGTATCGATGTTTGTTGTGTCAAATGGGTGTTTGTCACTG
The DNA here is from genome assembly GCA_027943335.1 of Chamaecyparis obtusa. Taxonomy (NCBI): domain Eukaryota; kingdom Viridiplantae; phylum Streptophyta; class Pinopsida; order Cupressales; family Cupressaceae; genus Chamaecyparis; species Chamaecyparis obtusa. Next base: position 150,139 of record BSBK01006874.1, read on the forward strand.
TCTATTTCAGTCAATAGTGAAAATGTGGATATCTTGGTTGTACTCAATTCTTGACTGCGAGCTAGATGATTCTTCAGAAATAATTACCAGTGTGAAATATAGTTTTGTATCGACATAGGAAATGTGAGGAGTATATAGGAAAGTTAATTATTATCATTTTCAGTCGGGAAGGAAGACCCACTTTGATATTTTGTTTAAAATGTAGATGAGGGTTCTTATTATTCTGTTATTCCTTTTATGTAATCGGCAGATTCAGTAGTATTATAAGGTAGATGTGTTTGATAGGACTGAGATGACTAGTATGGTTTTTCCTAAGTGTATTAATGGACTTGAACTTTTGCGAATGATGAGTTACAAGTTTATATATATATATATATATACCTGCTAGGATATGTATATGTATATACAAGCCATGGTGTATACATGTACATACGCCAACATGTATATAATAGATGCTATGTTTATCATTCTGAACTATTAATTACAAGTTTGTATAATTATATATATATATACTATATATATACCTGTAGGGATATGTATATGTATACACAAGCCATGGTGTATACATGTACATACGCCAACATGTATATAAAAGTATGAACTTGTAATTAACAGAGCAGGATGTATAGAAAATTATTTTATAATAAATTGGTTTATGGCAAGTTTGTATGTTTCTTAAAAGCGATGGGTGTTGTGTTGATTCAGTTGATATATGATTATATTCGTTCTTTTCTATTCAATGGAATCATGATTTCAATATGGACATTTTATTGTACAGTTTCAGATATAATGCTAAGTTAATGTGGAGATTATTATTTGATTGGATTTGTGATGGATAAAGAATTGTGATCTTTTCTTCTTTTGAGAAACATCATGTTTAAAAATGTATGTTAAGGAGAAAGGAAACATGGATCTAAATGGATTTCTGATTGCTGTTTCAATTCTATAATTGATGCAATAGAAATGGAGTGTTAGTGAAATCATGTAATGTAGTTCATTTCATTACAAAATTAATTGCTAGATCAAGTGTTTTGAGATAATGCAAGTATGATCCTTAGATTGGGGGTTGACACTAGTCTAGTACCTTGTGGTGATAGAATTTCTGTCAGTTGTTTAATTAAGTGATAATTATAAATTTGAGGGATATGGGTTTCAATTAATAAGATAAAATGGTATGGTTTCATCAGACATAATGGATTACTATGAGGTTTCCTTATGGATACTAGTGTAGGTCCTTATGTGGACACCCATGAGCTATTGGATCATTACTTTGTCATTTTCTTTGCAAGTTTATTTCTGTTAGAAAGAGATACAGTGCTTGATTATTTTGGTGAAAAAGAATGGAATTATGTTATTAGATTTCAATAACATCTGTATTTAATCTACATAATTGTTATATTTTACTGACTTTTATGGTTGCAAAATTTTGGAGATGATTCGTTATCTTTATCAATGTGACTGAGCCCTGTTTGCAATTGCGCTTGTGTTTATTTTTGATTTTTAGGTTTTAGATGGATAAATCAATGAGTATGGGACAGTGGATAGTAGTTGTTAGGATTTATGGGAAGCAGATCATTTCTTGGTTTTTAGTTATCAGAACTATTCGTAGAATGTAAAGGATTGGTTAAGAAGGAAATTTTGTTTTTGAAACTAAGTCTTTGAATAAAGAGTATTCTTATTACTCTGATGTAATTCAGTTGAAAACTATAAAGCTCTTAGCAAGCAGTTACTATGATTATATGTTTCAGTTTGTAGTTTTGAAAAAAAAATTACTATGGTTCTATGTGGTTTTGTTTATGGTTGAATCTTCTTTGGTTTCATCTTTTAGTTTTAAGTTTGAATGGGTGTACATTTGGTATCAGAGCCAAGTTTAAACACTCAGGGCTTGAGGGTTTGAAAAAGAAAAGGGGTTTTATCATTATGCTTCTGTTAGTGATTTTTATTGAGCTTTTCTATAGGATTTCAAGCATGCCTCCTGTTACACGAGGAGCACAAAGACATGGTGACCTAGTTGATGCTGATTTAGGTAGAGGTGGGGGTGGATGATGCGGTCGTGGTTGCGGCCCGAGGAAGAGGATGAGGTCGCCAAGGAATACTTGGTGATGAACAAGTTGATCCTTTAATAGGAATGGATCAGGAAGATCGAGAGGTACCCTCAGGTTGAAGTTCTCTAATGGATCCTTGAGAGGTTGGATAACATTGAAGCAAGGAACAATGTTCCAGTTGGTGTAGCAAATGCTCATGTTATACGAGTCCCTATAGCAGAAGATCCTGTTATCAGGACTTAGTTAAAAGACCTTTCTAAGCTCAAAGGACCATATTTCAATGGAACAGAGGGTGGTGCTGAAGCTGAAGCATGGCTCTTGAACATTGAAAGATGTTTTTATTCTCAATGATTATCATGGTAATGTGAAGGTTCGTTGGATTGTAATGTAGCTAAGATCCTTTACTTCCATATGGTGGAATATGGAACTAGAGAAACTTGGAATTCTTATCTCTCAGGTTACATGGGAGCTTTTCATAGAAAGATTCCATGAGAGATTCATGTTGGATTATTGGCAGCAAACTAGATCCGAAGAATTCTTCAGTATTTCTCAAGGCAACTCAACGGTGGAAATGTATGAGATGAGGTTTTTCCAACTGAAGAAATATTTTGGATGGTTAGAGAATGATAAGCCTTTGGTACAACACTTCATTAGGGGTTTGAACCCTAAAATTGGAGAAGAAGTGAGAACTTTCAAACCTAAGACAATGAAAGAAGCTGCTGATCAAGCCAAGCTCATAGAATTGAAGTCAGGATTTTCAGCCAAAGGATCAGTGAATCCACTGGCTCAAAGCAGTGGGAAGAATCAGAAACCTTATCAAGATAATTTCAAGGCAGTTTCCAGTGGATCAAGTGGTAAATTTCAGAAGAGGAAGTTTGAAAAGTTTTCCAAATCAAACAAGAGTTTCAAGGTTCCTGAGCAACCTAAGTCCTTTAAACCAACTCAGAGTGTACAACAGAGTTATGCATCACCTCTAGAGAACTCATCATAGGATAAAAAGTACCAAGAGAGGAGTAGAGTGTTGGCAATGTGGGCAATTGGGGCATTTGCAATGGAATTGTCCCCTTTGAGGCAATAGTCAGGTCAGGTCTAAAGCCACAGGTTCTGAGGATACTGTTGGTGATTCTGGAAGGAATCATCGCATCTTTGCTACTGCGGATCAGAAACAAGTAGATCATTAGAACACTGTGATTGAAGCTAGAGGTAATTACCAAGGTAAGAAGATCTCTATTTTATTTGACTCTGGTGCCACTGGCTCTTTTATTTCTTCCAATTTGGTTAAGCAATGTGGAATTCCTATGAGTAAAGCTGAATTGGCATGGCAAGTCGAGTTAGCATCAGGGACTAAGGTTGAATCAGGGTTTATAGCTAAAAATTGTAAGGTCCAATTTAAGGCTTTTACTACTACAGTTAGCCTTAGGGTTATTCCTTTAGGTTCTTATGACATTATTCTAGGTATGGATTGGTTAGATCAACACCAAGCTATCATCGATTGTAGAGAGAAGACCGTTAGGTGTATTGATGATAATAGAACCATCAAGATTATTACAGGTGTTAAGAGGCCTATGTCAATCAGAACTATTTCTACTAAGCAACTTTAGAGATTTTTACAAAAGGGATGCAAATTGTTTGCTATTTCTATCAATGATTTTGAAGAACCAGTTTCTTGGAACACCAACTTAGATCATCCAATTTTGAAGGAATTCTCAGATGTATTTATTACAGAGATTCTGGGAATCCCACCTAAAATAGAAATTGATTTTAGGATTGATCTTTTGCGGGGAACTAAACTGATTTCCAAGACTCCTTACCGCATGACCGCTCAAGAATTAGTGGAACTCAAGGTTCAACTTGAGGAACTTCTTGAAAAGGGGCTTATTAGACCTAGTGTTTCACCTTGGGGAGCACCTGTTATCTTCGTTAAGAAGAAGGATGGATCTTTGAGGCTATGTATCAACTATAGACAACTGAACAAAGCTACCGTAAAAAATAGATATCCTTTGCCTCGTATCGATGATTTGTTTGATCAAGTGAAGGGTGCCAAGGTGTTTTCCAAGATTGATCTCAAATCTAGATACCATCAGTTAAGGATTCAAGAAGCTGACATTCATAAAATATCTTTTCACACAAGGTATGGGCATTATGAATTCATGGTAGTGCCATTTGGGTTGACTAATGCACTATCTATATTCATGAGTTTGATGCAGGGAGTATTCAGGACTTTCTTAGATATCTTTGTGGTAGTGTTCCTTGATGACATTTTGGTATATTCTAACTCCTTGGAGGAGCATGAGTAGCATTTGAGGCAAGTCTTTGAATGTCTCCCTAGGAACAAGCTATATTGCAATCCTAAAAAATGTGAATTTTTCAAAACTGAAATAAGTTATTTGGGTCACAGCATTAGAGGAGATGGAATAGTTGTTGATTCTGCTAAGATCAGGGCAATTGTAGAGTGGCCAACTCCTACCAATGTGTCTAAAGTATGAAGTTTTATGGGTCTAGCTAGCTACTACAAAAGATTTGTGGCTAATTTTTCAAAGATAGCCCATTCCATTACTTCTCTCCAGAGAAAGGCTAAGAAATTCATCTGGTCAGATAAATGTGAAGAAGCATTCCAACATCTTAAGGAACGTTTGACTAGTGCACCAATTTTAGCGGTACCTGATCCTTCTAAGGAATTTGTTTTGTGCACCGATGCCTCATTGGATGGTTTAGGGGCTGTCTTGATGCAAGACGGTAGGGTCATTGCTTATGAATCTAGGAAACTAAAGGATCATGAAATTAATTAACCTACTCATGATTTGGAACTCACAGTAGTGATTCATGCTTTGACCAAATGGCGGCATTTTCTTCTTGGTCAACATTTTGAGCTTCATACCGATCACAGAAGTCTACAATATTTGTTCACGTAGCCCAATCTTAATGCACATCAGCGCAGATGGATGGAGTTTTTGTGTGAGCATGACTTCGAAATGAAGTATATTCAGGGTAAAGAAAACAAAGTAGGAGATGCTCTTAGCAGAAGGCATCATGAACTCTCTTCTTTGACCCTCACAATTGACTTGAAAGAGAGAATACTTCTGAATTTGGTTACTGATCCTTGGTACTTAGATGTCAAAGTAGTGATTGATAGTGGTAGTGTATTAGAAGGTAGATTTGAGGGTTACTCTATCAGCACTGAAGGACTGATGACTTACCGAGGCAACATATATGTGCCAGAAGTCAGGAATCTTCAGAACCTAGTTATGACTAAAGCACACAAGGCACCTTATTCAGCACATCCTGGTGTGAAGAAGATGCATGCTGATCTTAAGCAGCATCACTACTAGCCGGGTATGAAGAGGGATATTGCTGATTTTGTGGCTAGATGCTTGGAGTGTCAGAGAGTAAAAGCTGAACATCAACATCTAGCTAGTTTACTTCAATCTCATAGCGTACCTGAATGGAAATGGGATACCATATCCATAGATTTCATAGTGGGGTTACCATTTTCAACTAGGTGACATGATGCCATTATGGTTGTTGTTGACCAGTTAACCAAAGTTGCCCACTTTATTCCCATAAGATCCACTTATAATGCTGCATTTGTGGCATGGATTTATATGGAATAGGTTGTTAAGCTACATGGGATTCCTAAGAAGATCATATCTGATAGGGATTCAATTTTTACTTCATCTCTATGGAGATCTTTCCAGCGTGAATTAGGTACTCAGCTGAACTTTAGTTCAGCATATCATCCCGAAACTAACGGATAGACTAAGCGTGTCAATCAAATTTTGGAAGATATGCTTAGAATGTATGTGATGGATAGGCAAAATAGATGGGAAGAGTACTTACATCTAGTTGAATTTTCTTACAACAATGGTTACCATAGTTCTATAGGTATGGCTCCTTTCCAGGCTTTGTATGGAAGACCGTGTAGAACACCTTTAAGCTGGGACAATCTTGAGGACATAATTCTTTTAGGTCCCGAGATGCTTCAGGATTTAGAACAATAGGTTAAGCACATTAGAGAACACCTATCTATAGCTCAGGATAGGCAGAAAAAATATGCAGACCTACATAGGATTGAACGTCAATTTGAAGTTGGGAATAAGGTATTTCTTCGAGTTAGGCCCCCGAAAAGTCCTATTAAGTATGGTAAAGGGTCAAAATTGTCTCCAAGATTTGTGGGACCATTTGAGATCCTAGAACGAGTGGGTCCAGTTGCCTATAGACTTTCTTTGCCTCCCAGTCTTTCACAAATTCATGATGTATTTCATATTTCCATCTTAAGGAAATACATACCTGACATTGCACACGTGCTAAATTGGAAAAATTTACAGGTGGTAGATGGTCAATTGATGTTTCAACCAGTATAGATCATCCAGCAAAGAGAGCTAAATCTCAGAGGACACAAGGTGGAATAGGTAAAGGTGTTATGAGATCTTGATGATGTAGCTTCTACAACTTGGGAAGATACAGGGGCTATGAGAGCTGCACATCCTCATTTGTTTTCAGGCTTCCAGGAGTAAGCCTAGTCTGGTGGGGAAGGGTGTCATGCCCCTGATAGTCTCAAGCTTTACTTTTCTATGTTATGTTATAGTTGGATTTTTGGTTTGATTAGCATTGCTTTATCTGGAACTATATTTCTGTTGAACTTCTATGAGTTTGAACTTTGACTTCATTCATTTGAACCTTGTTGTTTGGAATAAATATGTTTATCTCTGTAATAGGTACTTTGGTTCTGCCAGACACTCAGAGAATTATGTCTATTTCTATAGCTTAATGAGATTTTCTAATGTTAGGATTGGTATAGACTAACTTTTGAATTAATGGTACTAGATAGTTTAGTAGAGATTTGAGTATTGGTTTGATTGTGAAAATAGTACAACTTAAATGGTTAGTCAATTGTCTGATAATTGGTTCATTGTTTTGGAATTCTTAATAATATGTTAAACATAATTAGAATTGGTTTTATTATTATGGATAAATGTATATTGATGTTGCAGACAGTTTATAGAGATTGTTGTTACTTAATTTTAATCAAATTTTGAGTTCAAAATAAATAATATATATATATATATATATATATATATATATATATATATATCTGTGTGTGTGTGTGTGTGTGTGTGTGTATTTATACATATATTTATGAGTAATTGTTTTAGAAATTATGTGGTATTTCTTTTGCTAAAACTAAAGAATTATCTAAGTTAGCATACCCTATTTTGTATGTTAGTAAGAGGTTAATTTGTTGAGTGTTAGTAATTGGCATTGTTAATGTGCTGTTATCATTGATGCTTAAGTTAGTTTTTCTTAACCTAAGATAGACTAATTATATCTAACATAGATGTATATTATCTATCCCTAAGTCTTCCTATTTATGATCTAGCTCGAAGACATGACTTATCACGGCATGGTTTAATTGCACTTTCATCGCATAGTGGTGTTAGTGGGGTTTAAGCTATTTTCGGGTTATGGGATTGTATGTTGATGGACATTTGGCAGGGAATGTATTGTGTTTGCTACAAGAGATAAGTTCATATTGAATGAACTCATCGATGTAATTCATCTTTGTGTCTGATGTTTGCCATTAGCTCTAGTGAAGAAGTTGCAGTTGAATATGACTCCATTTTTCACCATGTATTTCTGTAACAGTTTGGGTAAATAGTTAGTAATGGACCCATGTTCCTGTTATATTTTATTTGATAAGTTGCTTGGAATGGAAAGGGGTTTTCACAACAAGTTTTACCCTTCTGTTCATGGTCATTTGGGAAGTTTTGTATTTCATACTGTCATCTCTGTATTTGCATTGTGGGCTTTTCTTTTGCCCGACACTTTCGCAGTCAATGGAAAGGGATCTTCGTGTTTGAGATTAGGGTTTGACTATGAAGCTCACCAGGTAGGGGCTAGCTTTGGAATTTTGGTCTTTGGATACCTCCCCACACAAATACCAGGTAGGGGAATTCTCTCACCTTATCCTCTATTTCCATTTTATTTTCTGCAAATGAAATATTAGATTGTTTAGTTACGCTGTTAGTGAGTTGATGAATGGAAGGTATTGTGATTGTATACTCTATGAGTTCGGTCATGAACCAGTTTCTTCTTAGATGGATTAAGAAGTCTATTTAATTTATAGATGTTATGATTAGTGGAGGAATTTGAAATACATGTTATTAATATGCTGTTTTCGAGCATATTGTGTTGATGGGTTTTCTTTGTTTTTGGGTATGAAGTTGTCAGTGTTTTTCTTTATGTTTGTGCCAAACTATGGGGAATATAGTTGTTGCAGTTGATATATGGTTATTCCCTAGTGTGTTTTGTGTTGATGTTTACTGTTTCTTTGGTCAGTATTAAGGGGGTTAATCGGGAATGAGAATCAGCATATAAATGCAGTCTGAAACACAGAATGAGTTTTTGTTTAAAACCTTCTTTAATGGTATTCTCGTACTGTTTCCTATTGTTAGGAACACTGTAGCAAAAAAATGTTTACATTATGTAAGAGTTTTTGGTCATAAGGTGAAATCAGGTATTCTTACCACTATTATAAACTGAATCTGGTATCGATGTTTGTTGTGTCAAATGGGTGTTTGTCATTGTCTATTTCAGTCAATAGTGAAAATGTGGATATCTTGGTTGTACTCAATTCTTGACTGCGAGCTAGATGATTCTTCAGAAATAATTACCAGTGTGAAATATAGTTTTGTATCGACATTAGGAAATGCAGGAGTATATAGGAAAGTCAATTATTATCATTTTCAGTCAGTAAGGAAGACCACTTTGATATTTTGTTTAAAATGTAGATGAGGGTTCTTATTATTCTATTATTCCTTTTATGTAATCGGCAGATTCAGTAGTATTATAAGGTAGATGTGTTTGATAGGACTGAGATGACTAGTATGGTTTTTCCTATGTGTATTAATGGACTTGAACTTTTGCGAATGATGAGTTACAAGTTTATATATATATATATATATATATATATATATATATATATATATATATATATATATATATATATATATATATATATATACCTGCTGGGATATGTATATGTATATACAAGCCGTGGTGTGTACATGTACATACGCCATCATGTATATAACAGATGCTATGTTTATCATTCTGAACTATTAATTACAAGTTTATATATATATATATATATATATATATATATATATATATATATATATATATATATATATATATATATACCTGTTGGGATATGTATATGTATACACAAGCCATGGTGTATACATGTACATACGCCAACATGTATATAAAAGTATGAACTTGTAATTAATAGAGCAGGATGTATAGAAAATTAGTTTATAACAAATTAGTTTATGGCAAGTTTTTATGTTTGTTAAAAGTGATGGGTGTTGTGTTGATTCAGTTGATATATGATTATATTAGTTCTTTTCTATTCAATGGAATCGTGATTTCAATATGGACATTTTATTGTACAGTTTCAGATATAATGCTAAGTTAATGTGGAGATTATTATTTGATTTGATTTGTGATGGATAAAGAATTGTGATCTTTTCTTCTTTTGAGAAACATCATGTTTAAGAATGTATGTTAAGGAGAAAGGAAACATGGATCTAAATGGATTTCTGATTTCTGTTTCAATTCTATAATTGATGCAATAGAAATGGATTGTTAGTGAAATCATGTAATGTAGTTCATTTCATTACAAACATTAATTTCTAGATCAAGTGTTTTGAGATAATGCAAGTATGATCCTTAGATTGGGGGCTGACACTAGTCTAGTACCTTGTGGTGATAGAATTTCTATCAGTTGTGTCTGACACTAGTCTATATCCTTATGGGAAAGAATTTTTGTCAGTTGTTTAATTAAGTGATAATCATAAATTCGAGGGATATGGGTTTCAATTAATAAGATAAAACATTATGGTTTCATCAGACATAATGGATTACTATGAGGTTTCCTTACGGATACATAGCGTAGGTCCTTATGTGGACACCCATGAACTATTGGATCATTACTTTGTCATTTTCTTTGCGAATTTATTTCTGTTAGAAAGAGATACAGTGCTTGATTATTTTGGTGAAAAAGAATGGAATTATGTTATTAGATTTCAATAACATCTGTATTTAATCTGCATAATTGTTATATTTTACTGACTTTTATGGTTGCAGAATTTTGGAGATGATTTGTTATCTTAATCAATGTGACTGAGCCCTGTTTGCAATTGCGCTTGTGTTTATTTTTGATTTCCAGGTTTTAGATGGATAAATCAATGAGTATGGGACAGTGGATAGCAGTTGTTAAGATTTATGGGAAGCAGATCATTTCTTGGCTTTTAGTTATCAGAACTATTCATAGGATGTAAAGGATTGGTTAAGAAGGAAATTTTGTTTTTGAAACTAAGTCTTTGAATAAAAAGTATTCTTATTACTCTGATGTAATTCAGTTGAAAACTATAAAGCTCTTAGAAGCAGTTCCTATGATTATATGTTTCAGTTTGTAGTTTTAAAAATTTTTTTACTATGGTTCTATGTGGTTTTGTTTATGGTTGAATCTTCTTTGGTTTCATCTTTTAGTTTTAAGTTTGAATGGGAGTTACATTGCATCACATTGCATTATCAAAGATGTAGACAGAAATATGGGATGAGCTTAACATTTTTTTTGGTTCATAAGCTTCTAGTGCCAAAATTTCCATAAAGCATATTTTTTTTAGATTGAAGATGAATGAGAAAGATAATATTCTTCAACATATAAGCACTTTTAAGTCGCATCTTAGTCAACTTATAGGTGTAAACTCTATATTTTATGATGATGATTATTTCAAGGAAATCTTACTGAGTAGTATACAAAATGAATCCTAGGTTGGAAACTATAATTTCTTCTCTAATTGATGAAGGATGTACATCTAATAAGGATCATCGAATTATTAAGGAACTTTCTTTGGTTTCTAGGAAAATGTATAAAAAATCAACTATAAAATAATTCAAAGGTTATTATTGTCAAAAATATGGACATTTGCAAATGAATTGCATTCAATGGTCCAAATATATCATTGATGGAAAGTTGAAGAAAAATCTAACTTTTAATATAACTAGTTATGAAACACACATTTGTCAGTTTTTCAATGTATACAAATACATCATCTAATGATGACAATCTACCTTGTAGTAAAATAATTAATGAAAGATTTTTTCTTTAGAGAATAGAAATGAAGCTCATAGGTGGCTAGAGGCAACATAGGCATGAGGTTTTTTTATCGTCCCGAGATACCTTCTCACACAGGGATGATTCATTGCACGAGAAGCACCCTATTTTTTTCCCTAAAGAAAAGAGGGGGCTTATATTTTTGTCTCTCAAGGAAAGAGGGGACTTGGAATATGTTTCCCTTCAAGGAAGAAGGGGGAAATATTTGATTGGTGATTGGACTTGATAAGGCATTTTTCATACTTAGAGGAAATGTGGACTTTCAAAGAAATGGTTGTTTCATTTGGAGGCAAGTATTTTTTATTTGTGCAATAGGGGATGTATTTTTCCATAGCACTTGAAGAGGAGTTGTGGACATTTAGAGGATAGGTATCTCATGTGCATCACTAAAGGAAGAATTATACACACTTGGAGAAGATGTAGAACTTCAAAGGAAATATGTCTCATTGTCCATGGGAGGTGGGAACACTCATGTTGTATTGATGGTTTCAAGTTCTACAATCAGAAGATCCACTGATGTAGTTAGTTTGATATTTCTTGAGCAAGAAAGGAGGATTGGTGAAGATGATTCATCAAAGTCTCCAAAAGGGTTGGGTTGAAAACCATTAAAATATTCTACTCTTTCTTGAATTAATGTAATAAGTAGGGAGGAAATGTTGGTGTATTAAATTACTAGGTAGGTTCAATATAAGTTTATTATAATAAAAAATTTCTTTGTTGTTCTTCACTTTTATATAACTAGTTCAATTTTGTTTGAAATGCCTATTTAAAGGAAAATAGATTGAATAAATAAGATATCTCGTTGAATATAATATTTATCTTTTCCTCCTTGCACTTTTAGTTTAATTTTATCAGAGAACCCCTAAGAGGAGGATCTATTAGACATATTGAGTTTCTACTCACATTATTGTCATTGATGTCAAAACCTTCTTACCAAAATCTTGGTGGTATCAGTTGGTTGTTGGCAATTTTGGTTATATACATGTTAGCTTTTGGTAATGCATCAAAGGATTCTATTATTCATATGAGATTCTTTGTATGAAAATTTTTGGTATTCCCTAGTAGGTGTACTTGGTTCTACTAATGACCTACAAGTTTCAATATACTTGTATGCTTTTCGTAATCAATAATGTATGAAATTGTCTTTGAGTTTCTAGTGATTTTTATTCTTTCAATATTTTTTCACATGTTTCTGATCTATAGAAAATGGTTTTGTACATTAGATGGCTTTGGTGTTGTATTCTAGACATGTTTTGTCTTGTTTAATCTACTTGTATTTCTAGATGTTTTTGTAATCAAGTCATGAACTTGGTTTTTCTTTTATGATAGTTTTGGTTAGTGTAATATACATTGTCAACATCTTAAGTGTGACCTATATTTTGGGTCTTGGTGTAGCGTATTTTAATGTTTTCTTAAGTATGTCCTAGATTTAGGATTAATGGAAATGCATTAAATATAATTGTAGTATCTTTTATATGTAGGCACCAACACATTATTTTGGTTTGGTTGACATGTGTATGATCAGATATCTATATAATAAAGAAAACCTTTTGGATTTGAGTAAGAGAGTGAGTGACTATAAATGAGTAAGAGTTAATAGTGAAGAAGATAAGTGAGATGTAAAAGGAAGTCTTGAAGTGAGTTCCTAAAAGTGATGTTTGCAAGTTGAAGCTAAGTGTTGAAGATTATCAATAAGGGAATTTGCATAAAGTCTTCTACTAGATTAGATAGTGGTATACTGAGAGAATATTAGCAGTTATAAATACTATTGCATGTGGTAAATGAGCTTAATTGTTGAATAGTTTTATGCATACTCAGATACAATTTTATTAGTTAATCTTTTATCACTAAATTTTGTATTGGAAGTGAGCCTATTCATATTATAGGGTAGTGACCTCGACAGATAGTGAGCCACTTGGAGTGAGCAACCACAATGAGGAAATCAATAGTGGGCATTTGTAAAAATCACCTTAACTTATGTTTGAACTCATTAGAATTATCTTCTTTGTTGAAATTCCAAGTTTGTGTCTCCACATAAATTATGGTGTTCTTTGTGTTGTTATTTCTATGGTTTCATATTCATATGTATTATAATTACTTACTGATCTAACATGAGTTAATATTGATATAATATCATTATCATTTTTATAATTTGTGGATTTACTAATAGTAAAGTTTTATAAAGTGTTTGGGAATAATTGATTCATCCCACATCTCAATTAGTTGGCATGTTCAACAGGATCCTCAACACTTGTGAAAACCTTTGGAAAGAAAGCCAAAGGATGTGCGATTAAATAAATTTTAATGAAGCAAGTATTAGCATAGTATATTACAATATCCAACCCATTAGGAGGTTGAACAATAGCATGAAAACATGTTAGAAGTATGAAAAAATAAAAATAAGTTAAGGAAAGAACCCAAGAAAGTGTAATGCAAGAAGAAATTTTACCATAGACCAAGAATGAGATAATGCTTCAATATTAATCACCAACATGAGAATGGTCCAAGAATCCAAATAATGAGCCAAGATATTTTGAAAGAGGAAAGCAAAGAAAACCCCTTGTGACATTATGAATGAGGCCATAGCCTAAACTAAGAGAGAGAAAGAGAGAACGAGATGCTCACTTACAATAACTTCATGATAAGAAATGAGAAAGGAGAATCTCTTAAATGGAGATGAGAGAGAGGACTTAGAATGTAACTCCCAAGTATATGAATGCCACCATTCATAAGTGTGTGATACAAGTCTCAAGGTCCTCTTAAGGAGGAATCAGCTAATTTCCTTATCAAGGAATTACAAAAATATGAGTTGTCCTCCCACTTTGACTAGAGGAAAAAATACAATAAGGATACCTTGGTTTATCCTAATTTACAATAAAATACCAAGGAAAGATTATAAATTATAACACCCCCCTTTAATCTTTACTTGGGGTGTTTACATCAAGGGGTATTAAACCCAAAATTTACAACAATTTGCAAATTGATCTTCAATATAAGGAAAAAGGTATTGTCTTCAAGTGTGCAAGTAGTTGTTTGTATATTGTACATGCATCTTTTGTAGAGCCAAGAGAAGTGGATGGGTCCTTTAAATGTATTCAAGTGGAAGTATAACCATATCTTCAAGTAGTCTTGTGATTCATAGGATTTGTGTAAATGAATTGATGTCTTGAATTTTCCTTGATGGATCACCTGAAACATAGAACATAAAAAAACCACAAGTAGATTTCCCATAGTTGGGATCTACACTTGATACAAATCAGTACACTTTGGAAAGAAACTTATAATATGTATCATAAAATAATTTAACTTTAGAGAATCATTGAAACTTTAGAATGAGATAAGTCATGAGCAATCATAAAAGGTACAAAGTATCTTAACATGATACCAAGATAAACCATATGCTCAAAGTGAGTTATATTAATAAACATACTAATGCATAAATGACCACAGATGAGGCCAACTAATGAGACCTGCATCAACATTGCATCAATCACATGGATATAGGCAGTCTACTAATGAGTCATCTCACTGCAAGTGAATGGTTAATTACGTCACAACTTGCATGACTCACGATCTAAGAAATGAAGAATGCAGTACATTATCACAATAGTAGAATTTTCATAGAAATATGAGAGAGACAAAGATAAATTAGTAGAACATGAGACTCAATCATCAAATCAACCTATGACCTGATTTCCAAACATGTCTACACACAAGTACCATAATCAAAGAAACATCAAGACGATAAGAATCTAAACTAACATTAACAAAACAAATATTTGTCAAATGCTAAATAATAATTTGAATAAAGGATTATGAGTGTGAAAAAAACATATTGCCTTCCAAGTAAGATATATCCAAAAATTTCAGGAAAGATTTCAAGATCAACATCCTCACCTTGAGGAAAAAAAACAACCAATGGAACAAGTTGATAAACATAAATTGAATTAAGTGCATCCTAGTGCAACTTACAAATGAAACAATTAAGTGCATCCCAGTGCAACTTATAAATGGAACAAGTAAGTGCATCCCCATGCAACTTACAAATGGAACAATTAAGTGCATCCTAGTGCAACTTATAAATGGAACAAGTAAGTGCATCCCAGTGCAAATTACAAATGGAACAAGTAAGTGCATCTCAGTGCAACTTACAAATGAAACAATGGATCAAATGGAACTTATTTCCTTAATCTGAAGGCAATTAATGCTCAATAATTAAATCAATAATAATCCACTGGAAGACAATGTTGTTAGATAACTCATAACACTTTGAACAAACTATAATTTAACATCATCAATGACTTTAAATGCTTTGGATCAATCATATATCATTTTTCTTCTTACACTAATAGTTAGATCAATTATATTACACGTCTTTTTTTCTTCCTTAAAAACAAGAGTTGGATCAAAGAAAAATCTTCCATAGAGAAACTTTTACAGAATTACAAAAAAGTGAACAGAAGGGGAAAAAAATGTTTACCCCCTTTGTTTAATGAACAACAATTGCTTTCCTATGAATAATAATCAAAAAGAAAATCTTCCATACCAAATAGTTTAATTACTAGAACTAATATAGACATGATTACAACAATTTAGAATACCACAGAGAAAAAATAATCCCCTTAATTCAACGAATTTGAAATTTGTGATAAAAAACCTTCTTATATTAGAAATGTGAATAATAATTTCAATTTCATAAAAAATATTAATTTAAAAACTTTACATTTGAAATTTAAGAAAAATGAAATTGAAATTATTAACTTTTAAGAAAAAGAAATTTAAAGACTTAATATTTTTTTTAAAAATTAAATAAACACCCCTTTGTAAATATAATATGCTACATAAAAACTAATTAATATGAATAAATGAGATCTTAGTAAATAAGAACTTAACAAATAAAGTATAGAATACTAAGCGAAATTTTACCTATTTTAAAAAAATCTTAAAAGATTTTTGAAAAACTTACAAACTTCATTCCTACACAAATTAGATTAATCTTCTTTCCTTAAATACTATGAAACACGAGCCTTTAAAGAAAATTTTTAAAAGGAATTTGCTTAATCATAAAAATGTCTAATAAAATTTTAAATTTTTAAACTTTATTTAATTATTCATAACTTCCAAATAAAGGAAATATGGTAGGAAATGTAAATAAAGGAAAGAGGCATAATGAGAGACTTCCAGCATGGAGGAAATATAAGAAAAGGTAAGAAATAATATTGATAACAAATAATTATGAAGGCTTTGAAAAAAAAGATAACAATGATTAAAAAGGAGAAAAGGAAAAATGGAATATGCCATATCCAAATTAAATGGTGCTTAAAATATAAATCAAATGTCAATATCTGCAATGTCAATAAATGTTGGTTAAACAGACTAAGTGTTGGTTATAACAACAAATATAAATGAAAGAATGATACAAATAAACCCCCAATAGAAATAAAACTTGATAAAGAAGAAAAATAACTTGAAATTACAGAAACATGAGAGCTGGAAATAGAATAGAAATGTTAGAGACAAATTTTAATATCTTTTTTATGATAAAATATAGAACATGCAAGTATTGAAAAAAAATGCAAATGAAAACCTACAGAGATAAATGAGAATAACCTGTAGAGAGTTAGAATAGAACAAATGAACAAAATGCAAACCCTTGCAGTCTCCCGATATAGGGTGCTATTAGATCTAAAAAAAATTGAAAAGAAGATAATTAAGCTTAGATCTAGTGGCAAGCCATCCAAAATTGGTTATTAAGAACTATAAACTGGGATTGGTGGTGAGCCATCCAAACCCCCAAAAAAATTTCAAAACCTTGAAACTAAAACTAGATCTGAAATAACAAAAGAGAAAAGAAAGAGTTGCAACAAGAAGGGTTAGAGTAACAACTTCTTCTTCAAAATGAGATATCCTTTGAATGACACCTTCATGAAACACTTAAAACAAGGATTAAATAGCTCTGATACTATGTTAGAAGTATGAAAAATAAAAATTAGTTAAGGAAAGAACCCAAGAAAGTGTAATGCAAGAAGAAATTTTACCATAGACCAAGAATGAGATAATGCTTCAATATCAATCACCAACATGAGAATGCTCCAAGAATCCAAACAATGAGCCAAGATATTTTGAAAGAGGAAAGAAAAGAAAACCCCTTGTCACATTATGAATGAGGCCATAGCCTAAACTGAGAGAGAGAAAGAGAGAGCGAGTTGCTCACTTACAATAACTTCATGATAAGAAATGAGAAAGGAGAATCTCTTAAATAGAGATGAGAGAGAGGAGTTAGAATGTAACTCCCAAGTATATGAATGCCACCATTCATAAGTGTGTGATACAAGTGTCAAGGTCCTCTTAAGGAGGAATCAGCTAATTTCCTTATAAAGGAATTACAAAAATATGAGTTGTCCTCCCACTTTGACTAGAGGATAAAATACAATAAGGATACCTTGGTTTATCCTAATTTACAATAAAATACTAAGGAAAGATTATAAATTCTAACAAAACATTTGATGAAAAAAAGGTGAGAATGTTAAGTATAGGATTTGAATTAGCTTATAACATGGAAGCCATTTCAACAACAAGATTCAGATGAGAACTACCATCTTCTTCCAAAGAGAATAATTTTCAGGCCTAAGGGATAGGAGAGAAAGTCACAAGACCATCCAAATAATTAAATTCTATAGATACCTTCACTAGAGGTGAAGACACAAAACTAATCTCTTCAAATTTGGGACAAGGGTGGAGCTATTTAATTTTATCCAAATTCTTGAAATAAGGGTGTGTGACTCATTAATGAGGATGAAATCTGGAGCCAGAATTACCAATATGAAACAAAAATACAAAATTCCTTTTCTTCTTTAGAATATGAAAGTAGGTTAGTCTTCTTAAAACCACCTCATAGAAACACATAACTTAAGTGACTTGTAGAAGAATAGAGTTGGTAGAAATGAGCAGAGTTCTCATATTTCAAAGGTTGGGCCCAAGTCTACACCCTATTTTTCAATTCCATATAAAGTGGTAAAATTGCATCAAGTGCATCAAAACTGCAAAAGTAAGAACAAACTATCTAATATCTATTCTTTGTAATAGAATGAAGAAAAAGAAACTAGTCTATAGAGTTAGAAATGCATGAAATAATATATTCATCACATAATTCTAAAAATATCCCAAGGAGGTGGACCCAAATTATAATATGACTAGCTAAATGAGCTTGAGGATGAAAATTGGGAAGGTATTTGCACTATATAAGGTGTTTCCTACTAAGGAACCAATGCTCAAAAGAAATTATTTGAATATAGTCTTGTGCAATGAAAATGATAAAAAATACATCCCTTTAGGTAGAGTATAAATGGAAACACTTCCTTTAATAAATCACTAAGAAGAAACCCATTTCCTCACAATAACAATATCAAGGTGTCTTTCCACAAATTTACCACCCAAGGAATTCTCCATTTTAGCAACGGTCGTTTCGAAAGAAGGGTCCATAATATTTACAAATAATCCAAAATTGGAATTATTAATAGAGACAACTCTATATCTATTGAAAAATGATCTTTATTAAAAAGGTCCTTCCAAGTCTCAGAAGAAACATTGATAAATCAAAGATTCAAAGAGTGAGATGAGCCACTTACCTTACTATCAGAGAGATATTCTTATCATTCATCATACCTTTTTTCTTCAAGGTAGAGTTAAGAGGGTGAGAGGGGAAATAAATACCTTCACTTGGAAAGATTATCACATCTTGGATCTCTGGAAAGAGGATGCAACCATCCACACACCAATCCGTAGATATCGGCATTATCTTAGTCTCAATAGTTAATATCTAATCCTACAATAGGGGAGGACCATGCACATTTTTCTTCACACTAGGAGATTCATTCCCATCATCACTTGTAGAGATCAATTAAAAACTACAACATACCAAAAACATTAATCATTACTATATTTTACTTTAAGCTATTTTTTGTTAATATAATTTATTTGGTCAACTGATTTTTTCCTATATAGTGTCATATATATATATATATATATATACAGATATACATATATATATATATATATACATATATATATATATATATACATATATATGTATATATATATATATATATGTATATATATATATATATGTATATATGTATATATATATACATATATATGTATATATATATATATATGTATGTATATATATATATATATGTATATATATATATATATATATATATATATGTATATATATATATGTATATATATATATATATGTATATATATATATATATATATACATATACATATATATATATATATATATGTATATATATATGTATATATATATATATATGTATATATACATATATATATATATACATATATATATATATACATATATATATATATACATATATATATATACATATATATATATACATATATATATATATATACATATATATATATATACATATATATATATATATATGTATATATATATATATATATATATGTATATATATATATATATGTATATATTCATTTCATATAAAAAAAATTCACTAGATTGATTCATTCTAGGAATGGTCCTCATAATCCATCCATTTAATTTAATTTTTCTTAGTTTAGGTTAATACTACATATCCACTAAATTACATTTTATTTTCAATTTTACCTTGCGTATACAAGATTGTAGGATAATAGAGGGACTATTATATGTATGTTCAACATAATTATATTAAAGATCAAATTATAATCCAAATTCCATAATAATTAGAGTCAAGTAAAGTTTCTTGAAGTGGCATTAAAATGTAGAGTATCTGTGTTCATGTATCAAAGAGGCCTCATAGTTCTATCTTCAACTCTAGTGTTAGTTTATTATGTTATAATATGAAGTTGATGTTATTTATGTATTTATCATTAATGGTTGTCATTGATGTCAAAATACCCAATGCATAAAGGAGTTTCATTTATGATTTTATGTATCGATTGATGTTTATCAATATCATTGGCATATCGGTAGAGTTGTTCACTAAAGGATGTGCTTTAAATGTTTAGTCTTATCCATTTTGGTGGTGGTTAAATTTTGTCCACATCATATATTGGATCAATTTTATTTTTTTGGTCCTATTGTGAGTGTATTTTTCATGCTTCAATCCCAATAAAAAAATGTGTAATTTGTTGATGATGTAGGAGCATCCTAGGATTCTTGGCAATCCTGTGTAAACCAAAAATATGTTTGTCTTTGTTCAGATAGTTTGTTGATTTTGATCTTGGTTTGATGGTATTCTTGCTTGGTTTGGGAAACTAGTTGCTCAGTTTATGTGGTTACCGAGGTGCTCGGTCTCTAAAGAATGCTCGGTAGCTGAAGGCATCAGTTTCCTATTGCTCGGTGATAACTATGTTGCTCAGTCATGCTTGACGTGGTCAGTTGACTGTCACTCGATTATTTCCTCTGTTGCTTGGTGTTCTTGCTTACCGACTAGATTGTTTGGATGAATTGGCTTGGATGACTAGTGCATTTAATTTGGGTCACACTTCTCAAGTTATGGATTAACCGTTGGATGTGTGGGGACCTAGATCTGGTGTGTTGCATTCTTCTATACGGATCTGATGACCATTGGGGCCATCTTGGAGAGTTTATTTATTTTTTTAGGATGTTTGAGAGCCGACTGATGTTTTGGCATTTAGTATTTATGTAGATGATTGGGTACTTATTTAAGGGGAAGTTTGAGGGATGGTAAGAGTTAGTAGCCCACGAGCTTGGGAATAGGAAGATTGCTTGGAAGTTTGAGTACAAGTTTAGATCTTTCCTAGGTGCCTATTGGTGTTCTATGTGTGGCAGACTTGGACTAGCTAAATGTTGATGTTGTGGATAAGACTTGGATCTTGCAAGATCTTGTAGACTGTTACTTGCTTTGTATCTGGCCGTAACCAGGAAGGCCTTACAACCTGACACATTTCATGTAATCGGTGTTTTGATGAATAAAGAATTTTGTTTCATTGCAGATCTATTGTTGTTATTGTGTATTTTTGCTACATATTGGTTTGGTTGCAAGTTCAATCTATCCTTAATTGGATTCAGCAACCTTGACTACATCAGGTGGTATCAGAGTGAAATTGAGTTGATCTTATGGAGCGAAGTTTGTTCTTGTTGGAGCTGAGTGGATCTTGTGTGTTTGTGTCTGGATCTTGATTTGAAGATGCCTCCGAGAAGAAATCCTAAGATGTCAGATGAAGAGATTGTTGGAGAATTTAGTCTTGATGATTTTAGGGCTTTGCAAAAACAAGTGCAAGACCTACAAGAGGAATTGAAGAAGAAAAAGAAAACCTACCTTGAAAGAGGATAGTGATGATGAATCTGAAGAAGAAGATCATTTTGAAGAAGTTGTAGAAGAAGCTAGAGATCTTGAGGAGAATAGAATTCTGAAAGCCATGTCTAAGATTGGAAAGAGACCTAAGATTGAAGTTTCTACATTTTTCTGGAAGCCATAGGCCTGAAGAATTGATTGATTGGATCAATGAGATTGATGAATACTTTGAGTATGAAGAAATAGAAGATCTTGATAGAGTTAGATTTGAAAAGACTAAGTTGAAGGGTCATGCAAATATTTGGTGGAGAGAAGTTTAGTTGGAAAGAGGTAGGAGAGGAAAAGAAAAGATCACTAAGTGGAACCGAATGGTTGAAAAGTTGAAGAAGCAATTCATTCTAATGGATTATGAATTGGAAATGTTTAAGAAGATGCAAGCTTTGAAGAAGACTAACAAATCAATACAGGAATATACCAAGGAGTTTTACAGACTTGTGATTAGAACTAGTCATTCTAAAGCTGATAAAGAGAAGGTTTCTAGGTATGTTTATGGCTTGAGACCTAGTATTCAAGAAGAGTTACTTACTAATCGGATGACAAAAATAGGAGATGCTTATCATATGGCATTGAATATTGAAGAGAAGCTGAATAAAAAGTTTGAAGGTAGATAGAATAGTAGAAATCGAGGAGGTAAAACTGGTGAGATAGTTGCTGAAGGTAATGGGACAAAGAATTCTAAGCCTTATATTGGATCTACCAATGGTCAAGTTACTAAGAATGCTAGACAGAGAGGAAGGTGGAAGAATGAGTTCACTGGTACTTGATATAACTGTGGTGAAGTGGGTCATAGAAGTTGGCAGTTTCCTAAGAAAAGAGTTGCATTAGTTTCTGAAGAAGACATTGAGAATGTTCTAGAGAAAGGTGAGTGTCTTGTCACTAGAAGATTGGCTGCATGTGTCTCTGAACTAGTGCAAAGGAGAAATTTGTTCAGGACTAGATGCAAGTGCAAAAACAAGGTATGTAATTTCCTAGTTGATGGTGGTAGTTTTGAGAACTTTGTTTCAGAAGAAATGGTTAGTAAGTTGAATCTAGAAAGGAGGAATCATCCTAATCCTTACCAGATTAGTTATATTCAAGATATTTCTAAGGTTAGAGTTGAAGAACAATGCTTGGTTAATTTCTAGATTGGATCTTTCCATGATGAGATATTATGTGATGTGTTGCCTATGGATGTATGTTATCTATTGCTTGGTAGACCTTGGCAGTTTGACATAAATGTTTTGTTTGATGGTTGTGCTAACACTTATGTGGTTAGGCATGAAGGAGCTTGGCATAAGTTGATACCTTTACAAGAGATAGGGGTTAAGGGATGTGGAGTTGCCAAGTGTTTTCCTTATGACAAACCTTAGGAGCACAAGGTTGATGAACCTATTCCTGTTTAGTCTAGTTTGAAGGAGAAAGAGAGTGAGATATCTGAAGACTTTGTTGAGATCAAGAAGAAGAGGGTTTTGCTGGTAGAGATTGTTCATCAGATGGTGACATTTATGACATAGAGGGATGTAGATAATACTAATGTTGATTGATAAGGATGAACCTTACTGAGGCACTGTTGTGATCGTTAGTGGTTAGAGTCAGTTTCCATTAGTTGCAGCCTGAAAAGATAAGAGAAGTAGATAGCAGAAAAACTTGCTGTAGGGAAAAATGAATGAAGTGAAGACTACTTGGGATGAAGGACATGAGGAGATATGGGTGAAGAATAGATTTGGCATACTTCTTCTGATTCCCTTGAGGTGTTCCTAATTTCCTTATGAGAAAATCTTTCTGACCTAGGGTGTCTGATGTAGGAGCATCCTAGGATTCTTGGAAATCTTGTATCAACCAAAAATATGTTTATCTTTGAAGATAGTTTGTTGATTTCTACCTTGGTTTGATGGTATTCTTCCTTGCTTTGGGAGACTAGTTGCTCAGTTTTTATGGTTACTGAGGTGCTCAGTCTCTAAAGAATGCTCAGTAGCTGAAGGCATCAGTTTCCTATTGCTTAGTGATAATTGTGTTGGTCAGTCATGCTTGACGTGGTCGGTTGAATAACGGTTGATTATTTCCTCTATTGCTTGGTGTTCTTGCTTACCGACTAGATTGTTTGGATGAATCATCTTGGCCGACTAGTGCATTTACTTTGGGTCATGCTCCTTGAGTTATGGATTGACTATTGGATGTGTGGGGACCTAGATCTAGCATGTTGCATTCTTCTATATGGATTTGATGAGTGTTGGGGCCATCTTGGATAGTTTATTTATTTTGTTAGGATATTTGAGAGCCGACTGATGTTTTGGCATTTAATATTTGTATATCTTGTTGAGCTGACTTGTGGCTAGGATTTATTATTTATGTAGATGCTTGGGTAGTTGTTTAAGGGGTAGTTTGAGGGATGGTAAGAGTTAGTAGTCTGCGAGCTTGGGAACAGGAAGATTGCTTGGAAGTTTGAGTACAATTTTAGATCTTTCCTGGGTGCCTACCAATGTTCTGTGTGTTGCAGACTTGGACTAGCTGAATGCTAATGTTGTGGATAAGATTTGGATCCTGTGAGATCTTGTAGACTATTACTTGCTTTGTATCTGGCCATAACCAGGAAGGCCTTACAACCCATCACATTTCATGTAATCAGTGTTTTGATGAATAAAGACTTCTATTTCATTACAGATCTATTGTTGTTATTGTGTATTTCTGTTGCATATTAGTTTGATTGCAAGGTCAGTCTATCCTTAATTGGATTCACCAACCTTAACTACATCAGTTGATAATATTTGTTGGTACCAAAAGCTTTGGAGAAGGTGTAGTGTGTTGATATGCTCAACACATGTTGTATTGTGTGAGGTTTTCTATGTTTGATTCCTTACCACCATGGGAGTATTTTGGCATGACTTATTTTAAATTCATTTTACACCAACTTGGTTGATGGAATCAAGACCCATAAGGAGTAATATTTTTTGTTATTCATGTGTCTTGTGTGATGATTGTATGTGAAGTGAATGAAAATTTGAAAAGAGAAGATCTATGTATTGATGATTGTGTATGGGGATGAAATTTATAGAAGACTAATATCTCATTTTTTTAATTGCAGAGTACAGGTAATAGTATTCAAACTAGTGGATTCAATATAATTTCTTATATTGTGGGAGTGATCCTACTTGTATTGGTAGTAATCCTATTCACATTTTAGGGTAGTTATCTAGACCTACAATGAGTGAACTATAGTCAGTGTTGGTAAAAATTACCTTAACCGGTGTTACCTTGCCTAGTGTTTCATTTTATTCAAGAGCTAGATTCTCTGTGGTTTTTTTCCAATTTAGGTTTCCACATAAATCTTGGTTCTCTTTTTGTTGGTTTTTTTCTGCTTTCATATTTAGAATTGTTATAGTTATTTAATGTGGTTACTAGTAGAACAAAATTTAATATTTATATAATAGGTATTATCATTTTTATGATTTATGTGTTAACTGATATTGTTAGAGTTTTAGAAATTGTTTGTGAAGTCTCAATTATTTAGTTTGTTAAACAATTTGTATCAGAGCTTGGTTCCTTGGTATAGAGATTAATTTTTTGAGGCAAATATGATGGTACATAAATTGAATTTTCCAAATTTTGATGGAGCATACTAGAATTCATAGAAGAATTATATGAGAGGATATTCTATTTCAATTAGTTACAATACTTTGAATCATTTGGAGACAAAGTATGGGTTCCCTCAGAATGGCCTTAAGACTATAGATTAAATCACATCATATGGGGATAATGAAAAAGTGAGGTATGCTCTCACTAGTTCTTTATCAAAATATAAACTAGCTAAGGTTATTTTTTTTAAGACTACTTATGAGATTTGGGAAATATTAAAAGATATTTATGGAGGAAATGATATGGTTAAGTTATCTAAGAATCTAATTGGTAAATGTCACTATGAGAATTTGAGAATGCAAGAAGGAGAAGACATTAGGAGTTACTTTCAAAGAGTTGAGAATATAATTAATGAAGTAAGTAATCAAGGAGTTAGTATTAACAATGAATACCTCATAGAAATGATCTTGATGGTATTACTAGATAGCTATAGTGACAAGATCTCAATTATCAAGGAGGTTTTTGATCCAAAGAATTTTACTAAAGAATGTTTTTTTGGAACCCTAACCACGTTTGAGCTAAGGAAGTTTAGAAAATAGAAGAGTACATCAAAAAGAACATTCAAGGAAACTAAACTAGAAGAATATCCTAATGATGATGATTAATTTTATGAGTTTGATGTACACTTTTCAAGGAGACCTAAGAAAGGTACTAGCGATTAGAAAGACCTATGTTACCTCTAAAATATTTTAGATGTGGAAATATTGGTCATTTGGCTACTAGATATCTAGAGAAAGGTCCTAGACAAAAGTTGAAGATGTTCAATAAGAAGTATTACTATGTAAATGAAGAGGCTGGTATTTCAAATGATTTGTAAAAACCATAAGATTGTTTTTTTTATGTCAAAGAAGATAAAAAGATAGAAATTTATATTTTCAAATATTTGTGCTGAAATTAATAATGATGTTGAAACTAATTTCCATGTTAGAAGGAACAAAAATGAATGGATGATTGATATTAGTTTCTCTCATCATATGAATGGAGATAAAATTAAGTTTGTGTCACTTGAAAAATATGATGGTGGTGATGATCAGATAATTTATATTGTTGGTAAAGGATCTAATACTTTTCATGGAAAGAATAACAATGACAATGTTTATTATCTGAAGGGTTTATGTCACAATATCTTGAGTGTTGGAATGATCTATGAGAATGATGATGATATTGTATTCAATAATGAAGGATGTGAGGTAAGGAAGAGATCTACAAAAGCGATTGCAGATGGAAAAAGAAATAGAAGGAATATGTACTAGATTAAAGGAGCTAATGAAGAGTATTTACTATCTCAAGCTGATGATAGATGGCTTTGGAACTGAAGGATGTACCACATCAATTTAGATAAATTGGTAAGAATGAGTTCATTATGTATAGTAAGAGACTTACCTAGATTATGAAAACTAGATAATGTTGTTAGGAATGAATGTTGAATATGTCCTATGGGGGAGTAGTTGGAGTCATTTTGTAGTAGTTCTAAATTGCATTCATGATTGTGGTTGTCATTGATGTCAACATAGTGATCTATTGGAGATTAGCAGAGAAGTAGATAGTGTTTGAATTAGCGCACGTGGAGTATTGAAGATCAAGCTATGCAAGTTACTCTATATTGTGTCCTGAGATCTTGGTTAAGAGCATGTATAGAAATATAATTATTGATGAAAGTTATGAGTAATTCAGTGGAAGCAATATTTAGGTAGTGTTCCTAAGAAGTGGCATGTGGTAACTAGATGATATCTCCTAATCAGGATAGAATCTAGTAATGCAAAGTTGTATAGTTGATGAAAACATTATGATAGTGATGTGGACATGACAACATGGTCAGAGGTCACATGAGTGAAGATTTATTTTGTTTGGAACCTAACAATTTTTATGTAATTCTGAAATATTGTGTAACATATGAAGGTTTATATTTTGTAATTGGATAAGCCTTATTGGCCGACTCATTTTTAATTATTTGAGTGTGGTATAAAGGAAGGATTTTTTCCTTTATTTTTGGAAAAGAATATATATGTAAGAAATTGCAGAATTGAGAAATATATGTTGTAAGATGATATGTGAATTGCAAAGATCTGATATTGAGATCTCGTGAAGAAGTTAGTGAGGTTTGGCATTGATAGAGGAGCAAAGATAAGTTTCTTAGATCAGTAATTATTTGGTATTATTCTATTTTAGTAATACAAAGATCAGTTGGATAGTGTGTTCAGTGATCTTTCCCTTGAATTTGTTTGGATAGTGGGTCCTTCTGTCTTCGACAACTCCTAATTGGGTTAGAATCTTTTAAAAGGGATTCAAAGTCTCCTAACAGGGACTCATATGTACTGAATGTATTTCAAAAGGCTCTTAACAGAGTCTATCCTCTTGCCAAGAATTTTTATATTGGTACATCTTTTGTGGGCATCATTCCCACTGGTGTTTACTCTCTAATCAAGAGGTTCCCTAGTCAACATATCTTGTGTTATTGTGTTGCTATGTATGTTTATCTTTCTATGGTTGATGTTTATATTGATTTCATGGTTGAAATATGTTAATGGTGATAAAATTTGTATTTATCTTATAAAACATTCACCCCCCCCACCCCCCCGCCCCCCCTCTAAGTTATCTTGGTGGACTTTACTTTATAACAATTGGTATCAGAAAAGAAGATCCTTGAAGGAAAAATTTAACAACTTAAGGAGATTCATGGAGAATCATTTCATGAAAGAAAGCCCTAAGTTTGATGGAGTAAACTATGACAACTAGAAAGAAAAGATGAAGACACATTTTCTATGTTTAGGACCAGGGTACTAATTAATCACAAAGAATGCAAAAAATATCATTGAAGAAAACAAAATTGAAGAATGTACTAATTAGGAAAGAGATATGTTCATGTGTAACATACTTTCTTGAGAAGCACTTTTATCATCCCTTCGAGAGAATGAATATACTCAGGAAAAATATCTAAGGACATCTCATGAAATTTGGTTAGCTTTACAATCTGCTTTTGAAGGTGATGTACATGAAAAAAGAGTCAGATTTCATAATTAGATATGTGCATTTGAAGATATAAGAATGATGAAAGATGAATCTATTAGAAGTTATATTGGTAGAATGTCAGAGATTGTTGTGGGTATCAAATCTTGTGAAGAAATAAGATTGAGAATGAAGTGATATGAAAGATTCTAAAGGCATTAACACTTTTATTTAAGCATAAAATGCATATAATTTAACATGTTATACCTTGTACTGAGAACTTTATTAGAGAAAGTCTTCTTGGAAGACTAGAAGTGGTAGAGATAAGCTTGAGATAGTTGGGAGATCTACCTAGAATTGAGACAACATTCAATGCACTTAGTGTTCACACTACCTTGTCAAGAAGCATTAGTGTAAGTGGAGACTATGCTAGTGGCAGTAGATCTAAGCCTGAAGAAGATAGAAAGATTGAGGAAGGAATTACCTTGCTTGTGAAGAACTTGGAGGTAAGAAAATATTTAAATGTTGGACTTGTCAAGAATATGGTCATTTTGCATCTAAATGTCCTAAGAGAGTAAAGAAATATAAGAATAATTTTAAACCTAGAAGATCCAAAGAATGTTACTATGATAATGATGAAGAAATTGAGGCTAGTATTGAGAAATCCCTAAGTGAAAGTGATAATGAGAATGATGATATAGGATTTGTAGCAATAAAAGAAGAAAAATTTGAAACTGATGTTGAATAGGATAAAAAAAAGGGTATAGAGAGAGAAGTGAATGTGAATGAATAGATAGGGTGTGAAATATATGTGATGGAGAATGTTATAGACATACAAACTAAATAAAATAGGAATACTTATCTTGAAAGGAGGCTGATGTGGAAATCATTATTTTTTGATGTCTATGCACAGTTTCAGGAGATTCGACAACCTGCTCCAGACCGAAAATGGTGAGACAGAGAAAACCCATAAAACTTTTTGTCTTTTTGAGGGAGGTTGACCTTGACCCAAATAGTGGGGCACAATCTTACCCCTCACTGAAGGTTGACCTTGACTTGAAATAACTCTAATAGAAATTTTGTTCATGGATCCCAGAAGTTCACCGAAAAGGGTATCCAGATTTGAACTGCAATTCATTATCCTATACATGTACCTACAAGAAAAATAGGGTTTGTTGTTTGGATGAGGGGTTTTCCTTAGTCAAATACCAATTTGGAATCAACCTTAATAATGGAATTGTAATAGAGAATGCTAGAAAGTAGTAGAAGTAGATCTAACAATGAAGCTATGATACTCAGTAGATATGCAATTATATTTGAAATGTAAACAAGTATGTTGATATGAAAGTTTGGACTCAATAATGTAAATCAAAACCATAAATGTAAATCAAAACCTCCATGTATGCTTGGAATCAACCTTGAATGAAGAATGAATGGATCTTGAAGATGAACAAAGGATCTTGAAGGAAGATCACATCACCATGATGGATAGATCTAGGGTTTGAATGATGAATCTTGAATGCTTGAACCAAATCCCTTCAAAGGCTTCAATGCTTGAATCCTTGATCTTAAATGGAGAACTTGAATGCTTGAATTAATTTTCTTGAGAATGGATGATTTACACGTCACTTGCTTATGATCTCCTTGAGAAAACCTTGAGCACTTGATCTCAAAACTTGATGGAGAAAATGAGAGGAGGAGGCTTCCTTTTATAGTGATCTAGGGAAAAAAATTCTAGAGAGGCAGATATTAGAGAATTAAATCCCAATTAACCTTAACCCCTAGAAATGGACCTAAATTAAATACAATTTAATATTTTACCATTCTAAAATCCTAAAAATAGCTGACCCGGAAGTGGGAAAATAAAACTTTCTGAAGCCCGATATCCTGAAACCTCTAGAACTTGAAAATTGGACCCATGGTCAAGGTCAAGGTTGACTCTACCATAGGTTAGAGTTGAGGTCAAATCTTCCCTCAGTCAGGGTCAAGGTCAACCCTACCCTAGGTCAGGGTCGAGGTCAACCTTGATCTAGGAGGTTGACTTTGACCCTGAGGTCTCAGATCTCAAATTCTCAGGACCATGTGCTAGAAAAAGGATGGAAATAGATGGAGAGAGAAGCAGAACAGGGGGAAAATGCCAGATCCATGCAAAGATCTATTCAAGGTGCTTGACATGACCCCAAACAAATTACTTGAAGGGATAAACATTCTTAACATGGAAGTGCTTCCATTTTAAGATGATACATTAAGCCCCCACTTTAGCAAGAGTATGAACTCGATGCAAACTCTTGGTAAAGGAGAAGAAAGAAGAGAGCCAAGTGGATTCACAATAAGATAAAATAACACTTATCTTAAGGACATAAGCCCCCAGGCTAAGGATTCTAACTCACACACATGCACAAGGGTGCGAAAACATAAAAAGAGGGGTTAGTACTAAAACAAACCCAAATCAACTATTAGAGGAAACCTTGCTAAGAAATATTTCCTATACTAATATCATATTTGGAAAGCTAATATAAAAGCATAATTGATTACATAAGAAAGACAAGAGAAACACTATAAATAACATAGCTTCATGATCTGGTCCTACTAGCATGAAAATAGAATGTGTGTGTGTGTGTGTGTGAGAGAGAGAGAGAGAGAGAGATTACCTCACCTAGTAAGATGCCCACCTTACCATGAATCACTAAGGAGGGAGAGTCAAATAGGTGGCCAACTTGAGAGCTCACCAAAAAACTATGCTTTGAAATTGTAATGCATCTTCTAATGGCTTTTGAAATACCCATAGATCCACTTTCTTGTATCACTATGAATATGAAATGCGTCTCCCTTAAGGATTTAGCAAATTACATGCATTATCTTCCAAGGATTTAGCATATTGATCTTGAAAATGTGTGTCTCTTTAGGATTTAGCAACTTATGTGCATTAGCTTCTGAGATTTATCATGTTTGAAAATTGAAAATGCACGTCTCTTCAAGATTTAGCAACTTATGTGTGTTACCTTTGAAGGATTTAGCATATTGAAATTCAAAAATTGTGTGTCTCTTTAGGATTTAGAAACTTATGTGCATTACCTTCAAAGGATTTAGCATATTAAAAATTGAAAAATGCGTGTCTCTTCAGGATTTAGAAACTTATGTGTGTTAACTTCGAAGGATTTAGCATATTGAAAATTGAAAACTATGTCTCTTTAGGATTTAGCAACTTATGTGCGTTACCTTTAGAGGATTTAGCATATAAATGAAATACTATAGTACAAGGGAGACCCTATATATGCCCCCCTCCTTATCATGGCTATCTACTAGACATGATAAGAAAGAGAATGAGGATACATACCTCACAACGTAAGGAGATATCATGTTTAACAACAATGTGCACTATATTCTTAGCAAAGGGTACTAACCCCTACATCCAAGAACATAGATAATCATGAAAAGGATACATCACTTATGGAAAAAGGATCCTCAAAGAGAAAGAGATCTTATCAACAAGACCCCCACCATAGAGGAGTGCTTTAGACAAAATATCATCTTTCAACAAGAAACAAAGATTCAATCATCTAGTTGTTAATCTCTATTGAGCATTTAAGGTTGTCATTAGTATCAAAGGATAGTAAACAGGTCGGTTGGTTACTTATATTGAGTTGGTCGATAACCAAAAGTAAGATAGAGCAGTCGGTAAAGTCTTTACACCAAGCATCACATAGTTTAGCAAGCATCAGTGACACCGACACTGATGGTCAGTAAACACCAAGCATCGTAGTATACACCGAGTAGATTATACAATGTTTACCGATGATCACAGAAAATGGCATAGTAATTTGAAATGGAATATTCTTCTATGCAAATGGTTACAATAGATTGTAAAATGGTTTACCAAGATTGAGGAGCATTTATTGTAAAAGATACTCATTAAATGTAATGTTTATCTTATTATAATAGTTGAGCTAGGTTAGTTTGCACCGTAGATCTTAGGGTTATGATTATTTTTTGTAAACTAATTTTTTGCTAAAGCAGAAAAAATAGAACACTATATATTTTGTATGTTCACACCATTTTATGAGGTTGATGAACTAATATATATGAATCATGGAGCACTTGAAGATTTTTCCTAACTTCAAGACTGAGCAGAACAAAGTACAAAGGATATCAGATTGAGTAGAATCAGAGAAGGCTACTGAGCATAATAGAGTAGAGAACCATCATAGATAAGGTGATATTTTGATGAGCACTTATAGATCTATTTTGGACAATTGAGTTGTCAACTAGCAGATAATTGCCTATTACTTTCTGACAATTTTGATAGAGTTTTTGATAAATCTCTTAATAGAGTAGACTTAATAGTCTTATGTAAATCTCTTAACCAAGTACACACTTCATTAGTTTTGTTTAAATCCTATAACTAGGTAGATCTAGCTAATCTAGCATGTTACCCCTAATAGGGTAAGATCACCAGAAGTGATCAAAACTTGTAGCCTTAACAGACAAACCTTTTCTATCTGCAGTAGTGAAGAATTTGTGGGTGTCATCCCCAGCGTAGTTTTTACCTTCTTACAAGGGTTTCTGCATTACCAAAATACTTGTGTTATGTGATTTTTATATTGATGTCATGATTTTTTACTTTCTCAAGTTAACTAGATGATTGACTTATGCAATTATATTCAAGTTATTTTGATCGGTTATCACAGTACACAACTATAGATCTGAAATGTTTTTCAATTAAATTTTTTAAAGGCACTGATTCACCCCTCCCTTCTCAGTACCTATCTCTCCTAATTCCAATAATTGGTATCAGAGCTTAGTTATATTTTTGAATAGTTTAACCACTAAAGGGTAAAGATCTAAGTCATGGAGAGATACAAACTTGACAAGACTATTGAGAATCAGAAGATACAAATATAGATGTTTGTGGAAAAGTATAAACAAGCCAAGGAAGAAATGAAGAAATTACTGGTTGAAAGGAAGAACCTTGTAATTTAGTTGAATGAAATCAGCTATCATAAAGAGCCTATTGATGAAATATTTGATCATATTGGATCAAGCTCTAGAAGCATCTCTGATAGATCTGAAAGCATAATCTCAGACTTGTCTGAAAAGAATCAGCATCTATCTGAGAAAGTGAAAGCACTTCAAATTGGTGATGAATATCAGATGGTGAGAATGGTGGAAATCATCAACAATGCTAGACAAGCTGAACAAGATCAAAATTTGGCTATTGAAGACCGAAGACTGATGACTGAACAACTTCAAGCAAAGGAAAGTGAAATACAGAGACTCACTAATCGTCACTTCAAAGTATCAAATCAGATGATGATAGTTAATCAAGAAATGAACCAAGTAAATGGAGAATTATCAAGAAGACTTGAAGATGTTGAAATACTCAGAGAAGATAATGAAAAATTGTGAAATGAAATAAAGATACAAAAGCAACACAATGAAATGATGAAGATAGCTGAGGATAGTTCTAAAAAGATTGATGATTTCCTAACTAATCAGAGAAGATTTGGAAGCAGAGCTGATATAGGCTACACCAGTGAAGGAGAATCATCACATTAAGCTAACAAAGTCAACAACGATCAAATTTAGAAACCTAAAGTGTTGACATGTTATCACTGTGGAAAACCAAGACATACATCTAATGTGTGCAGAAGCAAAGAACAAGGTAAATCTCCTGTCATTCCAAAATTCAATGGATATTGTTATTACTATGGTAATTTTGGACATCTAGCTTATGAATGTAGAGCTAAGAAGAATGACATTGCTAATAATACTATTGAGGAGAAAATATGCTATACTTGTAATAAGCATGGACACACTGCAAGGGATTGCAAGGCAAAAATGAAACAAGTCTGGACACCTAAAGAGAAACTACAACGAAAGCCATATCAACCGAAGAGACAAGGTAACTCATATGTTTGGGATTATAATACATGGACTAACTATATTTTATGTGGTCGGTATGGACATATTGTAGAAAACTATCATAGAAAGAATTGGATTGGACAATCAAGAAATTGGACAAATGCAGGAATGGAATGTATGCACTGTCACAAGCTCGGTCATTTAAGCAAGAACTACAGAGACTGAGCACCTAATGAAAACCATATATTTGAGAGTGGATATAACATTATAGAAATTATGAAGTTAAGGAACACAATGTGGAAGAAGGCATCTAATGAGAATGTTGAGTCAAGTAACACTGTTGGTGAAACCTCATCCACTAGATTAGGTGACATCGGTACCTCTACTTAAGATGACAAAGGTATGTATGGAACTAACATTTTAAATGATCACATTTTACATACAGTTCCTTATATATGATGTACAAATACCAAATCTACATGAATAAAGATGCACTATGGTTTATGTGTTATAAGTTTACAAATGTCACATAGTCGGTAAAAGAAGAAATGAGAGTTGATTACTCATCAGTAATCACTATACAAGGTTAACTGACAATAGTGCAAACCGATGAAGAAATTCTATGTCAACTGAGAAAAAGAAATTGTAGACATTACTGAACTGACAACTGTTTCATACCTAAAGTTAGGTCATGCATTTAGTGCACCAAAGTTTGAGCGAGAATATCGAAAAATCTATAAATACATGAAAATAGAGTTCATTGTTACATTGCAATTTCAAAGAATAGAGATTTTATGGAGAAGAGTTTGAGCTAAAGATTTTCAAAAAAGATTCAAAGCTACTATAGATCAAACTGACAAAAATTCTTCGATGATATCAAGTAAGTTCATCTGCCTACTGAACACTAGTTATCCATTGCTTGCTGAAACCCTAGAAACAATTTATGGCATCAACATTGATTGCAAGAAAATTGCAAAACATTGAGGAGGAAGTAGAATTAATTGTTAGGGAAAATTTTGCCGAGGACAAATTCAAACCACATCCCAAGGTCGTAGCACAAATAGATGATATGGATGCATTTTTGAGTATTCCAGATAGGGTTTTGTTAACATAAGACATTAGGGCCTATATTCACTACAAAATCAGGGAAGTATGTGATTTTGAGACCATTTCTTCTTATCAACAAGTCTGTGGACCGGATGGAAAGATTAAATCTGAATACAAGAAGATTGGGGGGTTAGGGTTATTGTGTTTTACATACTTCCTGCAATCCTTCCAAAATGAATGGATAAGAATCATGCTAAGCAGATTTCATGATGGCAAATTTTGGTTAGATAAACCTATTGAGGTCACAAAGAAGATTATCAATAGGGTTACTGAGTACCCTACAACTGACAAAGCCAAAGCCTTTCGAAGTTCATCTCATCTCGACATTGAAAAGAACACTAGAGCTCAATGGGATGAAAGGGCACTGAGAATCTCAACCATCAAAGACCTAGTGATAAAATTTGCAGTACATGTCATTGGGTACAAGATATTTCAATCTAGCAGACCAAATAGTGTACCCTGTAGCGTCATGGACATGGCATATAAAATTGTGAAGAAAGATCACCAGGTAGATCTTGTTGAACTACTACTACACGAACTACATGATAATATGAAGACAATAAAAACAAAGAAGTCCAATACATGTAAGTATAGATCACTGCTTGTTTGTATGTTTCTCTATCTGCAAAAATATGTACCTATTATTGGTAAAGTAAACTGGCAATCTGACAAACTGATAACTGCACAGATCAGTGAAATGATGAAAAGTCTGGGAGATAATCTGAATAAGGAATTTAATGCATATTTCAAGGAATTTCAAGAAAAAATGCAACAAAGGAGTAGAATTCCAAGGGAATTAGTAAGTAAATTTGAAGATGACATATGTTTTGTAGTCAGCATAGACCACTCTATGATAAAGGTAGTAGAACCAAGAACAAAATGGTTAGCACCGATGGGATACGAAATGGACCATGATTTCACTTTGAAATCTATTAATGCATTGCTAGCATTACCAATAGAAATCATTGCCAGTAGGTTTGGTGTATATGAGGAAGCTAAGTCACGAATTACTACAGACATAGAGATCAGAAAAATGTTTAGAAGGGCAAAGAAAATGAGAAAAGATCTCACAGAAAATAATGGAAATGCATTTGACTCATCTAAGGAGTCATCGGTTAAAGAAACAACTAAATGTCAGTTACAGTTGGCTGACAAACCCTATGATAGCGAGGAGACTGATTCAAACAAAGAAAAGGATCACACACCAGTTCCTCCCATTAATGTTAAATAGGAAATGCAGCTACCATAACCTAAAGGAATGAGGACACGTTTGTCAAATGTAGCAAAATCTACCGAAAAAGAAGAAGTAGTAAAAGTAGCAAAAAGAAGAGCAGCTACATCGACACAAAAATATGTTAAGAGAAAGAATAAGAAAGTAGTTGAGGCACTAAAGAAAAAGAGGAAATACATAAGAAGTAAAGAAGATATAGAGGAGACTGACACTGAAAATGATCCGGAGCAATTCAAGTTAGTTTGTAATAGGGAAAGTAAAATAGAAGAAATAATTGAAGATATAATTGAGAATGGAAATCTTATAGATCCTGACATAGACAAATTTGACAAAATGTCAATTGAGGAAAAGACAAAGCTAGAACATGCTGTCATCCAAATGATGATTAAATTCAAGAGAGTACTAATGGAATTCGCATGTCAATTGCTGAAGGAACTTGATGACAAAATAACTAAGAGATGGGCTATTGCACTAGATAAAGAGAAAAGGAAAAGAGAACGATCATTAAGTCATGCAGCCTCACACTTTAGCTATGTTGTTGTAAGTGAATACATGACAAAGTATCAGGCTAGATTTCTAGTCAAAAATAGAGCTATGTAGATAATGGATGAGAATGTGGGTGATATGGATGTCACATGTGATCCTCTATGGACATCAATTTTGAAAGTAGAAGAGAAAGATGAAGAAGAAGCATTCCTGAAACTATCTAAGAAGAGACACAGTTCAAAAGGTAAAGGTATTTTCATCGATGATAACAAAGGAAAGAAATCAGAGGACACTGGTATATCAGTTACCGAGGTAATTGATATTACCGAACAAAAGGATGAAATAAGAATTTCATAGTGTACACCAAATCAAGTAAAGATCCACTTGCAAAAGAAAACCAATGATGATGCACTCATTGAGGACATCACTAATGGTGATCCTGATGATGAGGATGATTAAGATGTAACAATTGCACCAAATAGAGATGAAGCATTAGACACTGATAGTGTGTTCACATCTCTACCAGGTGAACTACATGTACTTGTAGAGGCAATTGAAATAATTTCACAAGTACAACTTGATGCTTCTCATCCTGAGCAAAATAAAGACACAACTGAGATACAAGCACTTGAGCAACCTATAGATACAAATGAGCCTACCAAAATAGAGCCACAGTCTATAGAAACAAAGGAACTAGAAGAAACAAAGTTGACCAAGTTGAACCCACCTGACACTACAACCGAGACTCCCACACCATCTACCAAGGAATAGAAGAAGGATGATATGGTGTCAATTGGGAAAGATACTCTGAAAAGTGGAGAAAAAGCTATTGTTATAAATTAGAAGAAGTCACCTCTTGCACAAAAGAAGAAGAAGAAGAAGAAAGCCAAAGGGCTAGTCACCATTGATGAAGTTATACTTATACCAGAATGTGACATGAGAACCCTAAGCCGCAAGGAACTAAGTAGATATGGGGAGCTATGTTCAAGGA
The DNA here is from genome assembly GCA_027943335.1 of Chamaecyparis obtusa. Lineage (NCBI taxonomy): Eukaryota > Viridiplantae > Streptophyta > Pinopsida > Cupressales > Cupressaceae > Chamaecyparis > Chamaecyparis obtusa. Next base: position 187,958 of record BSBK01006874.1, read on the forward strand.
AAGTGGCACAAGAGAAGTTAAGGCAAGAACACAAACATAAAGAAGTGTTAAATGATGTGAGGGATATTTTGCAATAGATAGTACTGAAGACAAATTTTGATGAGAATACTCCCATCTTAGATCAACTTTCTACACTCACCGACAAAATCAATGCCCCTGATACAGATGCAGATAAAAGAATAGAAGAACAGGCAGAATCAAAGATTCAGAACAAATTGGCAGAAAGGATTAGCACAGAAGTGGCACTGAACAAGGTAAAATTATTTGAGGTCATTACCAAGGTAAAATCTATTACCTAGATAATCTATCAATTTTTTTATCAAGCTTTGTACTTCAGACACCTTCACTGTAGAAGTCAGTGAAAAGATAAAGGGTTTAGAAGCAAAGATAAAGTTGAGTACACAAGCAGCTATCGCTGAGCCAACTGCTTTCTTAAAGCATATTCACCAAGTTCAGGAACTCCGGTGGCTGATAGTAGATTTAATAAAACAAGAAGCACACATCACTGATCAGGGCATAGAGTTACAAAAAGAAGTCACTCCTTACCTAAAAATATTTGAAGTACATATTGTCAAAGATGAACAACTTGTAGCAACACCAGAGATTTTGGTGTTGGATAATATCTTTGACATGCATGCACAAGTCGGTCTTGAGCATATTGCTCTTACCAACTTGAAAGAGGAATGGGAAAACCTCTTAGAGTCTGTAAAGAAAACCCATCAAAACATTTTTGATAAGATGTAAGTATACATTATATATTTTTTTGCATTTGGCATTATTATCAAAAAGGGTGAAAACATGTATATGCCAAATACATATACTTTGATATGTATGTTAATACTACTGGGAGCATGCACCGAGGGGGAGTACTTTGTACTTAGAAATTGTTTTTGTTGTGGATATGTATATGGTGGAGACATAAGGAATATATAGAATTTTTTTGTCTATATACATTCAAAGTTTTGATACTAATGCCAAAAGGGGAGATTGTTAATCTCTATTGAGCATTTAAGGTTGTCATTAGTATCAAAGGATAGTAAATAGGTCAGTTGGTTACTTATATTGAGTTGGTCAGTAACCAAAAGTAAGACAAAGAAGTCGGTAAAGTCTTTACATTGAGCATCACACAGTTTACTGAGCACTAGCGACACTGACACCGATGGTCAATAAACACTAAGCATCATAGTATACACTGAGTAGATTATACAATGTTTACTGATGATCACAAAAAATGGCATAGTAATCTGAAATGGCACATTCTTCTATGCAAATGGTTACAACAGATCGTAAAATGGTTTACCAAGATTAAGGAGCATTTATTGTAAAAGATACTCATTAAATGTAATGTTTATCTTATTTTAATAGTTGATCTAGGTTATTTTGGACCGTAGATCTTAGGGTTATGATTATTTTTTGTAACCTAATTTTTGCTAAAGTGGCAAAAATAGAACACTATATATTTTGTATGTTTGCACCATTTTATGAGGTTGATGAACTAATATATATGAATCACAGAGCACTTGAAGATTTTTCCTAACTTCAAGATAATCAGTTTATCGAGCATAATAAAGTACAGAGGATATCAAATTGAGTAGAATCAGAGAAGGCTACCGAGTAGAACATAGTAGAGAACCATCACAGATAAGGTGATATTTTGTTGAGCACTTAGAGATCTGTTTCAAACAATTGAGTTGTCAACTAGTAGATAATTGCCTATTACTTTCTGACAATTGTGATAGAGTTTTTGATAAATCTCTTAATAGAGTAGACTTAACAGTCTTATGTAAATCTCTTAATCGAGTACACACTTCATTAGTGTTGTTTAAATCCTATAACTAGGTAGATCTAGCTGATCTAACATGTTACTCCTAAAAGGGTAAGATCACCAGAAGTGATCAAAACTTGTAGCCTAACCTTTTCTATCTGTAGTAGTGAAGTATTTGTGGGTGTCATCCCCACTGCAATTTTTACCTTCTTACAAGGGTTTCTGCGTTACCAAAATACTTGTGTTATGTGATTGTTATATTGATTTCATGATTTTTTACTTTCTCAAGTTAACTAGATGATTGATTTATGCAATTATATTCAAGTTATTTTGATCGGTTATCACAGTACACAGTTATAGATCTGAAAGGTTTTTCAATTAAAGTTTTTGAAGGCACTGATTCACCCCTCCCTTCTCAGTACCAATCTCTCCTAATTACAACACTATCCCCCTATAATGAAGAGGAAAAGGAATCTTTGGAATGAGGGAAACAACTCTAACAACAAAGCAAGGGTAAGAGTTTATAGAGAACATTAATTTCAAAATAAAGAAGAGGTAATGACCTAGGAGAACAACCTCTCATATAAAAGGATATCCATGATCAAAACATCAGTTAGTATAATGAAATAGTGTTGCAAATATAAAAAAATTCCACTAAGCTAAGGAAAGTATATCACTAGACAAAGAGAAAGAAGGAAGAACCTTGCCCCCCAGGGATGAAGACAAGGGATACCTTTGCAAAACAAATCTCTTAGGATAGATATCTGGAATAGAATCTATGGATGATTATAAACATAATACAAAACCATAGAGATATAGGATAGAAAGAATGCCGATTAAGGTCAAGACACAATATATGCTAAAAGACTAATGGATCCTAGGAGACTAGATGAAAATACACCTCTTTCCCCCCATTCTAGAGACAAGAGGAGAAGAGATCTATATTATATTAGAATGAGGGGTAAAATTATGAATAAATTGTACTACCAGACAAGAGTGAGATATAATTCCTAAAGAAGCTCTTTCTATAATATATATCTTGAAATGCACATAATCAACAAGTAAATGTGTATTACTATAGTGAAGAGGATATTTGTACTTGGAGAGAGAATCTTTTAGCATAGGTTTAAAGACTTTCTTCTTAGAATACATTAACTTAACATTCACCTTCTTAGCCACATCTTGAGAGCTATCATGGTGATCTTGAGAACATGTAAGATAAGATGGAATGATGGATTGAGAAGGTGGTAAAGAAGTAGAAACCACCAGATTAGGTTGAGGGTTATTCCTCGTATGATAGGTGTGAGCTATCAAATCTTGATCATTGAAAAAATCTAAAGACTCCATCGGTTTACTTTTGATAGTAATGTGAGGAAAACCTTTGATAGTGAACAAGGGTTTTGGATAAACTATGTTAGTTGTCTTAACAATACAAATAGATTCACAAGAGGGAAGAAAAGAAGATATCCTAGGAGGAGATGAGGTAGGATCTTGATTCTCCATAATCCCATGACTAAGAGCAAGAGCATTAAGGGAATTCATATCATTCTCCACTAGTGCCTCTTCACTAGATGGAATCCCAAATGGAGGTGAAGGATATATAATGTCATCTTCTTTCACATAAGGGGAGTGTGTTTTAGAAAAAGAGTCACCATCACACATGAATATGTCATCCATTAATAAATCACCCTCTTGTATAAAATATTCTTCATGAGGAGGGGATAAATCAATGTTTTCATCCAAGGGTTCATCCCAAAAAGTATAATTATCCACAATGGTTTCACGAGGAAGAGAGTAATCAACATCCAAATCCAAAGGTTCATCCCAAATAGGAGGATTATCATCCCTATCCATAAAGCACATTGGAGGAGTTCCATAAGTCACTAAAGCTTGATCCCTAAATGGGAAAGAAGGTAAATTATATTGTAAAATAGGCTCATAGAAAGGACATAAATGAGGAGAAGAATGAACATCAATCCACAACTCATCTTTGTAAAGGTCAATTGAAGAGGTTGTAGAGGAAGTTGAAATAGGAATAGGATCAATGGAGATCTCATTCAAACAATTTTCATCCTCACTTCCATGTACCTCATTAAGGGATCTATCCTCTTTTTCAATAAAAGCTTCATCAAAGTATTGAAAACAAAAACCATACATGTTGAATACAATGTAACACTACAAGCATGAAAAATGGAAATATTTTTGTATTTTTAAAGAAATTTTTCAATTTTTTTTTTGTAATTTTGAAATATAAATGCAAGAGTATAAAATAAATCTAATCTTAAGGCAAGAAAACAAATGATCTAACACCAAAATGAATAGGATAAAAGAAAAGGGTATAGAGAGAGAAGTGAATGTGAATGAATAGATAGGGTGTGAAATATATGTGATGGAGAATGTTATGGACATACAAACTAAATAAAATAGAAACAATTATCTTGAAAGGAGGTTGATATAGAAATCACTATTTTCTAATGTCTGTGCACATTTTTGGGAGATTCTACAACCTGCTCCAGGCCAGAAATGCTGAGACAGAGAAAACCCATAATTTTTTTTGTCTTTCTGAGGGAGGTTGACCTTGACCTAGATAGAGGGGAAAAATATTACTCTAGGGCACAATCTTACCACTCAATGAAGGTCTCCCTTGATCCAAAATAGCTCTGATGGAAATCCTATTCGCGAATCCCACAAGTTCACCGAAAAGGGTATCCAGATCTGAACTACAATTTGATGTCCTATACTTGTACCTGGTAGAAAAAGAGGGTTTTTTGTTTGGATGAGGGGTTTGCCTTAGTCAAAGCCTAGTTTGGAATCAACCTTAATAATGGAATTGAAATAGAGAATGCTAGAAAGTAGTAGAAGTAGATCTAACAATGAAGCTATGATACTCAATAGATATGCAATTGTATTTGAAATGTAAACAAGTATGTTGATATGAAAGATTGGACTCAATAATGTAAATCAAAACCATAAATTTAAATAAAAAAATCCATGTATTCTTGGAATCTACCTTAAATGAAGAATGAATAGATCTTGAATATAAACAAAGGATCTTGAAGGAAGATCACACCACCATGATGGATAGATCTAGGGTTTCAATGATGAATCTTGAATGCTTGAACCAAATCCCATCAAAGGCTTTCTTGATCTTCAATGGAGAACTTGAATGCTTAAATGGATGATTGTTTGAATGAATTTTCTTGATAATGGGTTCTTTACACCTGACTTGCTTGTGATCTCCTTGAGAAAACCTTGAGCACTTGATTTCAAAACTTGATGGAGAATTTGAGAGGAGGCTTCCTTTTCTAGTGATCTAGGGCACAAACCTCTATAGAGGCTGGCATTAGAGAATTATATCCCTATTAACCTTAACCCATAGAAATGGACCTAGATTAAATACAATTTAAGAGTTTACCATTCTGAAATCTGAAATAGCCCACCCGGAAGCTAGAAAATAAATCTCTCTGATGCTCGATATCCTGAAACCTTTAGAACTTGAAAATTGGACCCAGGGTTAGGATTGAGGTCAAATCTTCCCTAGGTCAGGGTCGAGTTCAACCCTACCCTAGGTTAGGGTCAAGGTTGAGCTTGACCCAGGAGGTCAAATTTGACCCCGAGATCTCAAGTCTCAAATTCTCAAGACCAGGTGCTAGAAAAAGGTTGGAAATAGATGGAGAGCGAAGAAAAACATGGGGAAAAATATAGATCCATGAAAAGATCTATTCAAGGTGCTTGACATGACCCCAAACCACTTACTCAGAGGGCTAAATGTTCTTAACATGGAAGTGCTTCCCTTTTAAGATGATACAGAAGTTAGAGAAGAAAACAATTTAGTTTTCCAAGTAGAAAAGAGATCTAATTGGATTATAGATAGTGGTTGTTCACATCATATGACTCGTGACATGAATTTTTTAATAAAATTTAACAATTATGATGGAGGAATTATTAGAGTTGGAAACAATGCACCTTGCTTGATACAATGAATAGGATCTATTACTCTTGATGGAAAGAATAATACTAATGATGTTTATTTTGTGGATGGATTGAAACATAATATTTTGAGTGTTGGATAGTTATTTGATAAGGGATATCAAGTTTGGTTTACTGAGAAAACTTGTGTGATCAAGGATAAGGATGATAATTTGATTGGAATTGGATCAAGAACCAGAGGTAATGTATTTCAGTTGAACCCTGTAGAGATGACATGTTTGATTACTAAAATTGATGATAGTTGGTTATGGCATAGAAGGTTTTTGTTGGCATTAAGCAGAATTGCCACTAGTGACAACACTTATTTGCATTCTGAGTGCAAACCGAGCAGAACAGTGCAAACTGAGTAGAGCAGTGCAAACTGAGCAGAACAGTGCAAACCGAGTAGAACAGTGCAAACTGAGTAGAACAGTGCAAACCAAGTAGAATAGTGCAAACCAAGTAGGAGAGTGCAAACTGAGCAAGATAGTGCAAACCGATCAAGATAATGCAAACCGAGCAGGACAGTGTAAATCGAGTAACATTATGTCTACCAAGTCACTAGTATTTACCGAGTTCAAAACCTACCGAGTGGTTAGTATGAACCGTGCCTTCACTTCTACTGAGTGCATGACGATGCCGAGTAATGCAGTGGATGCCGAGTATCAGAAAGTCACTGAGTTAGTTTGTAGGAACTGTGTAACCATACTTGGGCTGACTTAGTGGCACTTATGTTTATTTTTCAAGCCGACTTTGTAATTGTAATTAATTTTTTAGACTTGTATATAAATAATGTTGTAAAAATGTCAAGATGTAATTATATGAGTATGTATGTGAATAAAAAGGAAAGGTAGAGATAAGCGAATTACAAAGGGCTACAACAGTATAGGGAACAGCAAAGACAAATTCATCACAGAAGGTGATCAGTACATTCAGCGAATCTCAATCAGCAATCCAGTTGCAAAGCAAGAGATCTACTGTTTCATCCTAACAGGTGAATCAGTACTAAAATCCTTTAACCAGGTAGACTTAACAGTCTTTTGTAAAATCTCTTTACCGAGTGCATACTTCATTGTATGTTTGTAAATCCTTTAACAAGGTGGATTTAGCAATCCTTATTGCTCCTAATAGGGCAGATCATCAGAAGTGATCAAATTGTAAGCCTTAACCGGCCAACTTTATTCTGCAGTACTAAAGCTTTGTGGGTTTCATCCCCACCCTAGTTTTACTTTCTTTTTGGAAGGTTTCTGGGTAACCAAATCTATGTGTCATTTTTGTGAATGCTTTTAAGTTTCATGCTTTCTATATGCATAAAGAAAAAGTGAACTATATGTTAATACATCTATAATTATAAGAAAATTCAAAGTTACTGATTCACCCCTCCCCTCTCAGTAACTCGTTTAATCCTTAAATATTTCCAGCAATTGGTATCAGAGCTTTGTTGTTTCTCAAGATAAAGCTTAACTAGCTTGAGCAAAGATCCAGGACAATGGAGGTATTCAAACTGAACAAGGTGATTGAAAATGAAAAGCTAGATCTGGAAATGGCCATAGCTAAACTTAAGGAAGCAAAAGAACATCTTTCCCAATCCCTAAGAAGAAGGAAGGAACTTGCAAATCAGATGAATGATCAGAATTACATTGAAGAAAAGGTTGAAGATCTTTTTCCCTCAAATAGCTCAGATGAAGCAAACAATGTTGTCAAAGAACTCCTAGAAAAGAATGGGTCTCTACAGGAAGAAGTGAGAAAATTAAAAAGAGAACAAGAGCTACACTCAACAAGATTTTGTGAGATCTTAGAACAAAGAAACAAGTTGAAAGATGAATTAGATGGAAGGAACAATGAAGTCCAAAATAAAACCCTTCAGCTAGAAAACCTAATTGATCAGATCTCCCATACAAATGAGGAAATTCTGAATCTAAGATCAGAAATAGAAAACACAAGAGAAGAACTAAGATCTGAAAAGGAAATCAATCTAAGATTGGTGGATGACCTAAACGCCGAAAAACAAATCAATGAAGGAATGTTGAAAAGCCAAGAAGACTTGAATCAGCTGTATGAGCGAAATCTGCATAGGCAGAAAGGAAAAGTAGGACTTGGATACAAAGGAGAAGGTGAATCTTCTAAGCAAGGTACTCAAAGAAATCAAAAACCTACTTGTAATCATTGTGGTAAAATAGGACATACTTCAAATAAATGTTGGAACAATGAAAAAGTAGAATTCGATGGAAAATGCTACAACTACAATCAACATGGTCACAAAGCAAATGAATGTAGGGAAAAATAAAGATTCAGAGGTAATTGTCACAAGTGCAACAAACAAGGTCACAAAGCATCCGAGTGTAGATCCAAGACATTCAATCCAACAGAACAAATTATGAAAGCAATGGTTGGATGGGACTACAACACCTGGTGTAGATGTCATTACTGTGGAGAATATGGACACATTGGCATGAACTGCATAAAACATCATCTAAGGAAAAGAGATACTACCGTAAGATGCTTCAAATGCACTAAACTTGGTCACATAGCCAGAAACTGCATGAATGCTAGTGAAGTTGAAGATGGAAAGAAGAATGAAGCAACTAAGGTTAGGAAACAGGTGAGAAAAAAGTGGATTCCTAAATCTATCGAGAAAACCAGTCCAAGTAATGGAATGGGTGGCTCTACCGGCTCAAACTAAATTTCTAAGAAAGCACTGGAACTGTATTCTTCTAGACAAACTTCAAGCAATTCCAGAACCAAATTAAAAGAAAGATCTAAATCAGCATACAAGATGCAGTAAGATCACAGGAAGGTCGGTACCAGTCTTAACCAAACAAGGTCGGTATTAGTCTTTACCGAGCGAGGTCGGAGCAATATGAATTCTCGAGTTTACCGAGTTGTGAAGTCTTCACCAAGAAATTAATTCTTAGTGGGTGACAGTCTGTTGGAATTCATACCCTAATTTGTACTGAGCATTAATGATAGAGTTGTAAACAAAAGGCAAGAAATCAAACTCATTTCTCACCGTGAATTTTAGCACTTTGAGAGTAGAAAACTTCAAGAGCAATCCAGCGACTCAAATACCTTTTGCAAAAATAATTTTCTATGAGCTACCATGGCATCATCCAGCACTTCAATGAAGAAAGGATCTGAAATGTTAGTCCAAGGGGAATGGAGAGCACCAAATTTCAAGATCGTGCCCGCAATTGCAGCAGCCCTAGACCCGAACGGAGCTCCATCTTAGATTCCTCCTAAGTACTACTTATTAACGATATTCGTTATCATTTCAACTGTGCAATTCATGAAATGGGAAACTTAGAACTAGATATTGTGTGTGAAGAACTATGTGTGGATGGTATTCTAAAACCCGAGCACAAACATCTGGAAGATAAGGGATTAGTTCACATTGCACATTTACCTCAAAACTTTCGGGAGAAATGGGTTAGATACATTCTCAGCCGTATACATGATGGCAAGATTTGGCTTGAGCAACCCATAGAGATCACCAAGAAGATGATTCATCAAATCACCAGTCTTCCCATGTTGAAAAAAGAAAAAACTACCAAAACCCTAGGTCGGTCGAAACTGGAAAAGAAAACCCTAGCTGAGTGGGATGGTAGAGGCATGAAAGTTAGCAGCATTACCGATGCTGAACTAAAGTTTGGTACACACATAATTGCCCATAAAATATATAGTTCAAGTTGACAGAATAGTGTCTCCTGTGAAGCTATTGACCTAGCATACAAAGTGGTCAAGAACAACTTATCATTTGACCTTGCAGATTTATTGTTAAAACAGTTTAACAAGAACATGGAAAGCATTCAAACTTCCAAAAACAATCCATGTAAGTTTGGATCCCTACTGGTCTGTTTATTCTTCTATGTTCAAAAATTCTTCCCTTCCAAAGGAAAATTTGTATGGAGAAAAGATATGCCAGTCCTTTATGAGATAAATGAATACATCTCAGAAATGGGTGAAAATTTTGAAAGCATCATGGATAGTTATTTTGAGTCTTTCAAAGAGAAAATGAATGACAGATTCCAGATTCCACAGAAGTTGGTGGAGGATTACAAGGATGAAATTTGTTTCATGGTAGACTGTGACAATGTATATATTCAAGTAGCTAAACTGAGGATTGTATATGTAAAACCTCTTCCTTATGAGGTAAATATTGATGAAACCAAGAATATCATTGAAGCCCTTCTTAATCAGCCTGTTAATCCCAAAGCTCCATATTTTGAAACATATGATGAAGCAAAGGTGAGAATTGAATTAAGCATAAAACTTCCATAGGCGGTAAACAAAGGAAAGAAGAGGATAGCCAAAATGCAAATGCTAACCGAGGACAAAGGAGATAACGATGAAGAAGAAGAGGAAAAGGATGAGAAAACAGAGGAACCAGAACTTGCAAAGAAGAAAGCAAAGGTTTTCATCACTAAGGCACCTAAGCCTCCCACTACTATATTTACAAGGAGAAGTGCAAGAGGTAAGGCAGATAAGGCAGACAAGGCAGGCAAAGATATAGTATTCAAAAGGCCTGCTCTAAACTTTCAAGAGAGGATCAAACTTTTTAGAGATGGATCAGGATCTGGAGTAAGTAACATAAAATCTTTTAAATATGAAACCAGATCAGAAATAGAATAGAAGGAAATAGAAGATGCTGTTATTGAAAAGATGGGACAGTGGAAATACTCTCCTGATGAATTAGCCCCACAGGTTCCAGCAATCTTATTAAATCCAATAAAAATGAGATGGAGCAATGCAAAGCAAACTGTAATAGACATATTTGATCAAACCCTGAGACAGTTAATGCCGAGCTTGAAAAATGATGAAGTAAAGAAGGCATTAAAGGAAAATGAAAGTAAGATGACACTAAATTTCAATACTTGTTTGATTCTGATCAACAATATTGATTCGGTTGTGAAGGCTGCAAATGCCACATGGAAGAACATATACCATCTTCACCAACTGAGTATTGAAATAGTAATAATAAAAGATATTGAAGATGACAGTGATGAACAAGAAGAAGCCACTGAGGTAGATGATACTGTGAGGATAGCAACAGAAGTCATTGCATCACTTCCTACCTCTCCAATAAAAGTTCCTACATCTAGCCTGGAGACACCTTCAAGCATGGTTGTGACAACTTCAACTCTTGTCCAATCACCTATAGCAACAACAGAAGCAACCACCATTTCTTCTACTGAGTTGCAGTCTCCCACTTCATCAAGTTTTCCAGCAGTAAGTATTCCAGTTTTTGATTCTACAAGTGTAAATATTTTAAGTTCTCCAGTAGACAGTGTGCCAGTCTCTATAGCTAGTCCTACTATGTCTATTGTCACTACTACTAAGGCATTAAGTACAGATAAGCCTAAGGCTCTACCGAGTATAAAATTTTTGGGTAAGAATATAGTAGAGGATATAGACCTAGATGAAGAAATAGAGATTCCAACATTAGATTTTGCAAATCTATCAGTGGACCAAATGCAAAATATAGGTGAAATCCTCCAAAGGAAAGCAAAGCAAAAGAAACTTAAAGAGGAGAGAGACAAGGAATATCAAATCATTAAGGATGCTAAAGACATTTTGTCTGATGCATTAGGTATTAAAGTAGACTCCTCTCAACATGTTTTGCTACAATTAGCTAAAGCAGTAAATAAATACAATGAGGATTCATCTGGGATAGAAAAGTTAGTTGAAAGAGCCGAGAAGAGATTCAACAATAAAGTGCTTGAGCACATTGCTCAGCACATAGCTATTAATCAAGTGGAATTGTCTTTAGATTTGTCAAATATTGAATCCACCTATTCGAATGTCACCTCTCTTTTGGCCAGACTGTGCAATATTGTCGAGTTCACAAAGGATGTTAAGGATAAAATGAATAAAATGGATGAGGATATGAAGATTAGCATACAGAAGCTGCAACTTGAACCAAGTTCAAGCTCTACTCATCACATGAAAGTCTCATACCTATCAAATATGCAGTCAGATCTACTAAAAGAAGACACAAGGATCTGGTCCACACTGCTAGACATCCAGAACATGATCCTTCCCATCATGAATACAATGTATAAGCACATTGAACATTCCAAAACATTTATTCATGACAATCAGTTCTCTATAGTAGATCACATGATTGAACTCTCTACAGAAGTCCAAATTGCAATCCAAACATGCAAGATTCTGCAAGAAAATTGGGACAGAACCCTGGCACTAATCATGAAGGTACATTCTGATTTTCTATCAAATTTTGGATTCTCTCTGTAAATCACTTGTATATACACCTTTGGCATTATCGTCAAAAAGGGGGAGAAATGTATAGAAGGAGATATGTATAGAAGGAGATTTGTATAGAAGAAAAAGTTAGCACATAGAAAGGGGGAGATAATGTATAAATCCCTATGACAAAGACAAATTTTTATAAAAAAAAAATAAAAAAATAAAAAAATCTCAGTATATAAGTTTTGAGCAATAAGTGTTTTTGTCACTAATGCCAAAGGGGGAGATTGTTGGCATTAAGCAGAATTGCCACTAGTGACAACACTTATTTGCATTCTGAGTGCAAACCAAGCAGAACAGTGCAAACTGAGTAGAACAGTGCAAACTGAGCAGAACAGTGCAAACCAAGCAGAACAGTGCAAACCGAGCAGAATAGTGCAAACCAAGCAGGACAGTGCAAACCGAGCAAGATAGTGCAAACCGATCAAGCTAATGCAAACTAAGCAGGACAATGTAAACCGAGTAACATTATGTCTACCGAGTCACCAGTATTTACCGAGTTCAAAACCTACCGAGTGGTTAGTATGAACCGTGCCTTCACTTCTACCGAGTGCATGACGATGCTGAGTAATGCAGTGGACGCCGAGTATTAGAAAGTCATCGAGTTAGTTTGCAAGAACCGTGTAACCATACTTGGGCCGACTTAGTGGCACTTATGTTTATTTGTCAAGCCGACTTTGTAATTGTAATTAATTGTTTAGACTTGTATATAAACAATGTTGTAAAAATGTCAAGATGTAATTATATGAGTATGTATGTGAATAAAAAGGAAAGGTAGAGATAAGTGAATTAAAAAGGGCTACAGCAGTATAGGGAATAGCAAAGACAAATTCATCACAGAAGGTGATCAGTACATTCAGCGAATCTCAATCAGCAATCCAGTTGCAAAGCAAGAGATCTACTGTTTCATCCTAACAAGTGAATCAGTACTAAAATCCTTTAACCAGGTAGACTTAACAGTCTTTTGTAAAATCTCTTTACCGAGTGCATACTTCATTGTATGTTTGTAAATCCTTTAACAAGGTGGATTTAGCAATCCTTATTGCTCCTAATAGGGCAAATCATCAGAAGTGATCAAATTGTAAGCCTTAACCGGCCAACTTTATTCTGCAGTACTAAAGCTTTGTGGGTTTCATCCCCACCCCAGTTTTACTTTCTTTTTGGAAGGTTTCTAGGTAACCAAATCTATGTGTCATTGTTGTGAATGCTTTTAAGTTTCATGCTTTCTATATGCATAAAGAAAAAGTGAACTATATGTTAATACATCTGTAATTATAAGAAAATTCAAAGTTACTGATTCACCCCTCCCCTCTCAGTAACTCGGTTAATCCCTGAATATTTCCAATAGTTTTTTCATATAAACTTTGATAACATTGTGAAAGTAAGTACTACACTTGCAGTAAGATATTTTCCAAAGATTATGAAACCTACTAACATGATTTAAAAAGAATGTGTGACAGCTAAGCATAAGAGAAGTTCATTTCTGAGTAAGAAGTTTATATCAGTAGAGAAGTTTGAAATTGTTCATATAGATTTGAGTGGTCCTACAAGGACTAGAGGATTCTATGGTGAAAGGTAATTTATGATTCTTATTGATGATTTTACAAGAATGATGTGGATTACATTTCTTAAGGAAAATTCTAAAGCATTTGATAAGTTTAAAGTAATTAAGAACAAATTTGAGAATGAATCTGGAATGAAGATTAAATGTTTAAGATCAAATAGAGGTGAAGAATTTATTTCAAAGGAATTTAACACTTTTGTGAAATGAATGGTATTAAGAGATAGTTTTGAGGCCCTAGAACACCTGAAAAAAATGGTATTGTAGAAAGAAGGAACATATCAGTAATTGAAGCAACAAGAGCTATGTTATTTGAGAATGGTTCAGTGAAGACATTCTAGAGAGAAGTAGTGAATACAACAACATATATAATGAACAAAGTACAAATAAACATAGACACAAACAAGACACCTTATGAATCATGGTTTGGACATGCATCATCAGTTAAGTGTTACCCAAATTTTCATATGCATTCAAATCTAGCTGAAAACATACCCAGGCCTCTATTTTTACCATGTCTACCATCCCTAAAATTTTCACGAATTTGTTCCATGTTCTCTAGTCTCTGCAAATTATTTTTACTCCCTAGTCTGCAGTTGAAAAATTTCATAAAACTAGTCGTTGGTATTAAAAAATCCAAAAAACCCTTTGGTTGCATTATATCTTCATGTTACTTTATTCCAATCACTTAGGTTCCCAATTTGCATGTGCCCTTTATTAACCCTTCAATCGCCAAGTCTCCAATTCCTGGCAGTTAACTCCTTAACACTCAGCGATCCTGTGTGTGGTTATCGTTTAGGTTGGCGATCTTAGTTCAAATGGCCAGGTCAAGATTCTCAATCTGATAGTTGTTGCATGATCTCATAGGGTCAGAAGATTCCTTGAGATCTTGTGACGATCATCGATTTCTCCTGCCTACAGAGTCCAATGTGTTAGTGGGACCGGTGCTACATGGATCCATTTTTGGCAGCCTGTGATTGGCTAAGGTTGAATACAGGTGGAAGGTTGTTATTGGGGCTGGGCCCTTTTAGCAACTAGAGGCTCTGACATTTGTAGAGGATCGATGACCGGCATATCTTCACAAAGGTTTGTGTTAGGGCTTGCGATCTTACGACAACGACCGATCTTGGTTGGTGTCAGGACTTCCTTCAGTGGATCCTTATGTGCTGACTTGCTTGAATCTAATTGGTCCACATAGAAATGACTAGGATGCCATAGTGGGATCGTGTCAGAGGGATCTGCAAAGATGTCAAAAATATGAAGATCAACGGTTGGTGTATCTTTGCAAAGGTTTGTGTCGGAGTATGAGATCTTGCACCAGCCATCAGATTTGCCAAAGTGTTCAGATATGTCAGGTGATCCTAGTGTCACGTATTGCTGACATGCATGATTTTGATTGGCTGCTGAATGATGATGAGGATTTCTAGGTGGACTGATGTGTCAGTGGGGTCTTAGATTAGAAAGATCTAATAGTTGATGTATAAGCATAAGGAATATTCTGGGGCTATAAGATCATGCACTCGCCATTAGATCGGTATCTCAAGCAGTGGGTCCAATGTCAGAAGGTTGCAACATGTATTTGAAATGGCATAGTTTGATTGGTTGTTGACTACCACAGTGGCGGTTGACTTATCAGGAAGGACTTTTTACTATTTTAAAGGGTGCATCTAGGTTGTTCATCTACCGGGAAGGTTATTCATCGATGGTCACATTTTAAAATATATCTGCTAGCCGTTAATATTCAAATTTTAATATCTCTGTGAGGGTTTAGCTAGGGTTTTGCATTCTTTTAGCCACACACGATGTTAGTTAGCTTAGGAATTGATTTCTCAGGACAGTTGTGGTTGAGAGGGTGATGGAGGTGACCATTGGCCAGTGTTGCAGGGTACTATGCCGTGTTCCTACATTGAGAAGTAATGAAAAGAGTTGGCACCACCTTTGCAAGTAGTACCTCTTCTAGGGAAATAAGATCAGATTTGAAGCCTTCATGGCTTAGTGGAGTTGTAGGTGGGTAGATGGGTCAAAGTTGTTGTGTTTGCAGGTGGACTCAGTCTAGGATCAACACGCAAAGAGAAAGATCTGATTTGATGATCGGTTCTCAGTGATTTTCATGATGGGTCAGTAGTGGACACTTGGGGTTTGATATTTTATTATAGAATTTGTAACTCTGGTTAGGTCAGTTTTGGACTCCTGCCTGTGGGTAGTGAGTGTTGTATATATTGTTTTGTGGAGCCTTAGTGCTCAAGAGGCTCATTTTTGTAAAGGAGAGAAGCCCACTTTTGCAAGGAAGTCATCTTTTCTTAGAAAGCCATCTATGGTATTTGTTCTACCCTCTGGTTCTTCTACTCTTTGTAATCTCCCATTGATGATCAAGGAATTCTTGAGGTACTTGTGATATTTGTTCTATCCCTGTCTTCACTGTCTTGATTATCTCTTATTGGATTGAAGTTAATGAATGTTGTTAATAGAAATTGGGGTTCCTAGTCCCTCTCATTTTTTGTGATTTTGTGTGTTACTATGTCTAATCTAATTTAGATGTTTTGTGGGTATACTACAACCCCTAGCAGTCTTGTCTCATTCCTACACCTAGTTGTAGAAAAGGATGTTTTCTTCCAGGTCATAAGTTGTGTCTTTTGTTCAAACCCTCCTATGAAACACTTATGCAAGCCTATCTAGTGAGTTGTGACTTATTAGACCTAATTTCTCCATTGGTCTCATTCCTCTATGCTGAGATCCAAACCCTAATTTTTGTGTATCACCTAGTAGGTAGTTTACTTTCATGTTATTTCCCTTTTCAAGCATTCCTTCTAACCCTTTCCCTCGAAAGTTATTTCATTTCATAGCAAGAAGAAGATTAAGGTGATTATCCAAGAGGAACTAGCCTAGAACTTGGAGGTTTCATCACAGTTAGCATAGGTCCCACACCTGGGGATGAATCTAATGTTATACTAGGTTATCAAGACCAAGAGAGCTTGAGATAGAGGCACAAACTTAGTGTATAACATTAAGTATTTCAGAATTTTTGGAAGTAAGTGTTATATTATAAGAGATAATGACATTAGAAAGTTTGACCCTAGAAGTGATGAAGCTATATTTCTTGGTTATTCGTTGAAAAGAAAATCTTATAGATGTTTCAATAAAAGAACTAAAACTATTGTTGAGAGCGCAAATGTTAAAGTTGATGAAAAGTTCAAAATTCATGAAAGAATGCTTGATTATGAATCAGATGAAGGAATTCACCATAGAATTGATCAAGAAAATATTGAATTATTTTATGAAAATGACAGTGATTTGTAGAATGAGAGTCACATTGAGGAAATAAGAGAAGGACCTAGAGTAGAACATGGAGGTGAAACAAGAACTGAAACAGTGACACCTAATAGGAATCTAGCAAGAAATCATCATTTTGACTAGATTATTGGGAGCATCAAAAAAGGAGTTCTAACATAGAATAAGGTATAAGAAGAACTATGTTTCATTTCTCAATTTGAACCTAAATCTACTAATGAAGCTTATAAATATGAAAATTGGAATAAAGCAATGAAGGAAGAATTAGATCAAATTGAAAAGAACAAGACTTGGGATTTGGTCCCTAGACCTAAAGATAAGAATGTTATGGGAACTAAATGGGTATTCAGGAACAAGATGAATGAACAAGGAGAAGTTGTAAGGAATGAAGCAAGACTGGTATGTAAAGGATACTCCCAACAAGAAGGAGTTGATTATGAAGAGACTTTTGCACCTATTGTAAGAATTGAAGTGGTAAGAATATTTTTGGCTTAAGCAGCTTATAAGAAATTCAAAGTATAACCGATGGATGTGAAGTCAGCATTTTTTCTTGGAGGAAGATTGGTTTCTTGGCTAAGAAAGAAATAAAATTGCATTTCATAGAGCACAATAGAAGCAAAATATG
Organism: Chamaecyparis obtusa; assembly: GCA_027943335.1. NCBI lineage: Eukaryota > Viridiplantae > Streptophyta > Pinopsida > Cupressales > Cupressaceae > Chamaecyparis > Chamaecyparis obtusa. The sequence continues at coordinate 205,430 of BSBK01006874.1, forward strand.
TAGCAGCAACAAACAATTGTAATCAGATAATATGGTTGAAACAAATGTTGAATGATATTGGAGTCAAATTTGATGAGCCTGTTGTTATACACTGTGATAATACTAGTACAGTAAGTATGTCTAAGAATAATGTATTTCATTCTAAGACAAAGCATATAGAAATAAAGTATCATGTTGTAAGAGAAAAATTTGAAGAGAAAGAAGTCAGACTTGACTATATAAGTACAAAAGAGAAGATTCCAAATATATTTACAAAGTCCTTACCTAAATATACATTTGTGTATTTGAGAGATATTCTTGGGGTTATGCCCCAACCTAGTTTTGAGAAGTGATGCAAATTGTTGCATCAGTCCAGTGGTATATGAGCTCTATCTTTTCTGGATTGGATGTTGGTACTTCCTCTATGGGGGAGTATGTGTGTTTTTGAGTTGAGTAATGAAGGACTCTAGTGAATGTATTTTTCTAAATAGTGTCTTTTGACATTGAGGTTTTATATTGAAATATTGATGCTCACTTTGTCATTGATGTCAATGGGGGAGAAGGATACATGAAAAATCATCTATGAATAAAAAAAAAGGAATAGAAGAAAAAGAGAAAAGAAGGAATAAAAGAGGAAGAAGGATACAAACATCAGTTGGAGGAGATGAAGCAATATAAAATGAAAAACCTGGAAAGATTTGATTGATGAAGAGGATTTGAAATATTTTAGAGTAGTAGCATTGCAGTTTGGTATTTATGGATCTTGGATGTTTTTTCATCTATGTTTCCATTAATGCCAATGGGGGAGATTGTTAGGAATGAGTGCTCAATATGTCCCATGAGGGACTATTTGGAGTCATTCTGTAGTAGTTGTATGTTTCATTCATAACTGTGGTTGTCATTGATGACAATAGAGTGATCTACTAAAGATTAGAAGAGAAGCATATAGTGTTTGGATTAGCACACGTGGAGTATTGAAGATCAAGATATACGGAGTTGAGGATTTAATCTATATTGTGTCTTGAGATCATGGTCAAGAGTGCATACATAAATTCAATTATTCATGAGAGTTATGTGTAATTCAGTGGAAGTAGTATTCAGGTAGTGTTCTGAGAAGCGTCTTGTGGTAACTAGATGATATCTCCTAATAGAGATAGAATCTAGGAAGGTGAAGTTGTAGTCTCGATGAAGACATTATGATAGTGATGTGGAGATGACAACATGGTCATAGGTCACATGAGTGAAGATTTCATGAGTGAAGATTTAATTTGTTTGGAAGCTGACATTTTTTATGTAATTCTAAAATATTGTGTAACGTATGAAGGTTTATATTTTGTAATTGGTTAAGGCTTGTTGGACAGCTCATTTGTAATTATTTGAGTGTGGTATAAAGGTAGGATTGTTTTCCTATATTGTTGGAAAATAATATATATTTAAGGAATTGTACAATTGAGCAATATATGTTGTAAGAGGATATGTGTTGTACGAGCAAACCTAGGCTAACCTCCATTGCTTAGCTATTTTGGCTTGTACATGACTCTAGCCAAGTCAAGAAGTTAGATTTGTTGTTTTAAGACCTTAGAAGGTCATTTAAAAATGGAGGCTAAGTGAATTAGTCACTAGGACTAAGGTCACACAAATAGCCAATGTTAGTTGTTTATTCAATTAGAAGGAGCTTAGTATGAGGTTAGAGTCTTAAATGTATTCTAAACACATTTAGTTGTTGTAAAGATGCCAAAGGTCATTAATGGCCTTAGATCCTTGAAATGGTGGAGGTTAAGAGTCCTAAGAAATAAGATTAAGGCATATGTGCAAGTTTCCAATGTTGCAAAGAAGTTGTCATGACAACATTTGCAATTATTGCAAATGTTGCATGCAACATGGTTAACTTTGGATTCCCATAAGAATAGGAGTGGGGAATCAACCAATAGGACCTAAAAACATGGATTTGGCATCTAATGCTACCGAAGGCTCTAATATCAAAGTGTGTAATGCATTGTAACAAGTTTGAAGTTTTGAATATACAGCTCTGCAACAGTTTAGTAAAGATTTTCAAGGTTTTGTGTTGATAGTGTTTGAAGATGGATTGATATTTTCAATACAGTGATTGTTTAGTGTTCTATAGATAGTTTGAAGAATTTTTTATTTGATAAGTAGAGTGTTTTGAGTAGGTTTAGGGCATCAGTTAAAGTAGATTTTGTTTGAGTTCTACTAGTTCTGTTCTGACCAGTCCAAGCTTTCATGGCTCCCCCATGAAATATAGCCATGGGAAACAGCTCATGATAGATGGATATGTTAAGGGATTCACCATTGTATATAATTTTTGTTGGCATATTGGTCAGCACTCCCCTCGGGATTTGTGACATGGTTTAACCGCCTCCTATGTCTTCTATAAGTCTAGTGGTTGTATCAGGCATTAACAGGTCGATCTTTTGGTGCAACAACAACCACTACTTGTAACAAGTAGTATCAGAGCTTGGTCATAGGTTCAAATCCCCTCAGGTAACACTGAGGGGGAGATTGTTGGCATATTGGTCAGCACTCCCCTCAGGATTTGTGACATGGTTTAACTACCTCCTATGTCTTCTATAAGTCTAGTGGTTGTATCGGGCATTAATAGGTCAATATTTTGGTGCAATGGGGAGGCAGCGTTGATGACAAGAAAAACACTAGTGGTGGAGCCTTTTTTCTTGGAGGAAGATTAGTTTCTTGGTTGAGCAAAAAGAAGAATTGTATCTCACAAAGTACAGCAGAAGCAAAATATGTAGCAATAGAAAACAATTGTAATCAGATAATATTGATGAAGCAGATGTTGATGGACATTGGAATCAAGTTTGATGAGCCTATTGTCATATATTGTGACAATACAAGTATAGTTAGTATGTCTAAGAATCCATTTTTACATTCTAAAACAAAGCATATAGAGATCAAGTATCATGTTGTAAGAGAGAAAGTTTTAGATAAAGAAGTCAGACTAGAGTACATAAGCACAAAGGAGCAGATAGCAGATATATTTACTAAGCCTTTGCCTAAGGATACATTTGAGTATCTGAGAGGTATGCTTGGGGTTATGCCCCAACCTAATTTTGAGTAATGATGTAGCTGGTTGCATTCATCCAGTGGTTTATGGCCCTATCTATTTTCTGGATTGGATGTTGGTACTTCCTCTATGGGGGAGTATGTGTATCTAAGCTAAGTCATTAAGGACTCTTGTGAATGTATTTTTTGAATAGTGTCTTTTGACATTGAGCTATTGTTTGACATAGTGATAGAATTTCTATCATTGATGTCAATGGGGGATAAAATCATGAAAAACATTGAGGAAACATTGAGGAGCTACATTTTTTGAGAGATTGAATAGGATAACAAAGAAATATTTGATTGATGATGAGTAGCAGTGTAGTTGAGCAGCAGTGATTGGATTTTTGGAACATTGGATATTTTTTCATCTATGTTTCCATCAATGCCAATGGGGGAGATTGTTAGGATTGAATTCTGAAGTCTTTTGGTAGTCATTTTGTAGTAGTGGTTGTTGCATTCATGACTATGATTGTCATTGATGTCAACACAATGATATTCTGGAGTTTAGCAGAGAAGCAGGCATAGTTTTGTTTTACACACATGTTATATTGCAAATTGAGTTAGTGCAATTGATGATATGTTCTTTGGTTTGTTATTAGCTTATGGTTAAGAGTGTAAAAAGAAATTCATTTATTCATGAAATTTATAAGCATTTTGGTGGAAGCAATGTTCTGGCAGTATTCCTATGTAGTGATTTTTGGTAATTGGAGGATATCTCCTAATCAGGATGGAATCTGATTCTATGCAGTTAAAGGGAAGTTTGAGACTCATTGTTGGTGATGTGGTTCATAGTGTAAACTTCAAAGTCACACGATTGGGAAGTTATTGTATCTGGAAGCTGACAGTTTTATGTAATTCTGATGTAGTGTGTTGAAATTATTATTTTGTATTTGCATGCCTACTCATTTGTAATTATTTGAGTGTGGTATAAAGGAAGGAATGTTTTCCTTGTTATAAGAGGATTGTAATAGTTGTGATATGAAATTATGAAATTTGTGATGTGAATGTATGCATGAAGTGAATGTACTAAATGTATTTCATAAGACTCCTAATAGGGTCCATCCTCTAACAAGGAACTTTCATATTAGTACATCATTCCCACCGGGGTTTACTCTTTGATCAAGAGGTTCCCTAGCTAACATATCTTGTGTTATTGTGTCATTGTGTATGATTATCCTTCTATGGTTGGTTACTGCATTAATTATATGGTTTAAAGATGTTGAAGTTGATATTGAAGTTAATGATGATAAATGGTTTAATTATTAGATAACTGATTCACCCCCCCTCTCAATTCTCTTGGTGGTCTTTACTTTCTAACAATTGGTATCAGAGCTAGGTTACAGGTTTGAATCCCCTTAGGTAATGCTGAGGGGGAGATTGTTGGCATATTGGTCAGCACTCCCCTCAGGATTCGTGACATGGTTTAACCACCTCCTGTGTCTTCTATAAGTCTAGTGGTTGTATCAAGCATTAAGAAGTCAATCTTTTGGTGCAACAACAACCACTACTTGTAACAAGTTTAGGTTTAGGAGTCTTGGAAATGAGGAGAGCTATTTTTAATGCTAGGCCCTAGGTGAGCACATAGAGCCTGGTTAGAGGTCTAGACTATGAAGAAATAGAGATTTCATTATAGGATTGGAAGGTATAGTATGGCTCTAGGACTTTTTCTAGAAGATGTTCATTATAAATAAATGTTCTATGAAGATTGGGTTCATACCAATCATTTACATTAGGTTTTGAGCAAGATTTCTATTAGGCTTTAGACTGTCCTAAAAACTAGGTCAATTAGCCCTATTTTTCCTTGTTTGTAGGAAGGAGGTGTATAGAGACTTCCAGGTCCTAAAAGTTGTAGAATCCATAAGAAGAGCCAAAAGGGTATCCAAATCCCTAATTGGTTTTGCAAGTTGTTTGAGAAGTTTTAAAAAGAAAGAGAAAAATCCTTTGCAAAAGGCTACAAGGATTAGGCCTATTTTTAAGGTCTCAAATGGTGAACTATTGAAGCTGATAGAAACATGACTCAAGATCCTTAAAAAATGCATCAATTTGAAAATATTGTGAAAGTTTTCATGATGGAGAATACCCCTGCAATGAAGAATGGAGTCTGTGAAGAATGTGCACTTAGAACTTTCTAGGTGAGGATGAAGAGTTATACTATCAAAGGGTGTTTGTCATTCAAGGTTAAGCACAAGGATTAAGAAATCTTAGGGAAGAGTTAGCATTCATCTTAGTTAATCATCTAAGCCAATTAGGACATAGAGGAGACTAGGTTCCTTGGAGAGACAAGAGAGGTCTCTAGATAGCAGTGCAAGCAAACCTAGGATCACATACATCATATTTGTATCAGAGCTTGAATTGATCAGGTTTGTGGTGGATGTTGCAACCTACTAAATTAGTGGGATAAAATACACCAGTTGGATTAGTAGAAGAAAAAACCATGGTGACTAATGTTGAATTAGCCAAGAAGGTTGAGGAACAAGAAGAAGACAATAATTTGCTAAGAGAAAGACCAGCTCAAATGGAGCAAATCTTGGGTGAAGTCCAAGACAAAGCTGATAAGGTCAAGGACAAGATTGACCAAAAGGAAGAAGCTAAAGCAAGAGAGAAGGAATTAGAGTTGGAGGAGGAAGCACCAACACCTGACCATGTTCTTCCTAAAGAGCCATTCTTAAAAGCATTGAAGGCATTGAGTGGAAAGGCTTTGGAAGGTGTGCCACTATTTAGTTGACAAATGGATCTAGATTCAGTTGTGGATTAGATTGATAGCATTGAGAACCATTTTGAATGTGATGGTAGCTAAGAGACATAAAAAAATTTTGTGGCCAAGTCTAGACTAAGAGGTTCAGCTCTTACTTGGTGGAAGTTTGTGCAAACTAAGAGAGAAAAGGATGGAAAAGGTCCTATAGTGACATGGAAGGGCATGGTATCCAAAGTGAAGTAGACCTACCTTCCTAATGACTATGAAGTTCAACTTCATAGGAGGAGACACAATCTTAGAAAAAAATATTTAGATGTCCAAGCATACACCGAGGAGTTTCAAAAGCTATGTTTGAGATCTAAGGTGGTGGAAGAAGAGAGCATCAAGCTTGCAAGATACTTGAATGGCCTCAATTGGTCTATTCAAGAAGAGATGAGTCTAGTGAACTTCAAATCTATTCTCCAATACTATCAAATGGCCTTGAAGATAGATGAGAAAAGAAAAAGGAAACAATAAACCTCTAAAGGTAAAGGTAAAGGCAAGGATAGTAGAGGTCAAAGAGGTGGCTATGGTGGGAGAAGTTCTGAATCAAGAACTCAAGGAGATGTAAAGTTTAGTGAGCAGCAAGAAGGAAGCTCAAGTAGACATGGTAGAGGAAGGAGCTCTAGCTCTAGAGGAAGAAATGGTGGACAAGGAGGAAGAGGCAACTATTTTGCCATTATGAAGTGCTACCATTGCAATAAAATGGGGCACCCTGCCTATAGATGCCCTGAGAAAGGTGATTCTTCACAAGGAGGTGACAAGAGAACTAACCTAGTTCAAGATGAGTCTAATGCAGAAAAGAAGCATGTTGAAGTACCTTTGAATTCAGAAGAGGGAGAAAATCTTATGATGAGGAGAACTCTAATCAATGAGTCGGTGAAGGAAGGGCCAAGCCAAAGGAGGTCTTTATTTAGGATTAAGTGTAGGATGATGGGGAAAGTATGTAGAGTCATTATTGATTCAGGCTCTACTAACAAAATTGTGTTAGAGGAGGTAGTCAACAAGCTAAAGTTGACAAGGATACCCCACACCAATCCTTACAAGGTCACTTAGCTTAACAAAGGCCAACATTTGTTAGTGCATGAATGAACAAGCATGGGTGGAGTTCTCCATTGGAAGGTACAAAGACAAAGTTTTATGTGATGTGTTTCCTATGGATGCATGCCATTTTCTCCTAGGTAGACCATGGTAATTTGATTGCCAAGCTATACATGATGGAGGAAAGAATTATTATTCTTTCAAGAAGGACAAGGTAACCTTCAAAATATAGTCATTGTTGGAAGATGTTGAGGTGAAGACAATAGGTCCAAATGTACTTATGGTGAGTGAAAAAGAGTTCTTTCAAACCATAGAAGAGAGTGAAGGTATTGGCTATGCATTGGTGTTGAAACCAAGAAAGGAAGATGAAGACAAGGTGACTAAGAAGGTAGAATTACCAAAGGAAATTCAAGGTATGTTGCAGACTTACCAAGGTATTTTAAGTGATGGACAACCATCAACCTCAGCCCCTAAGAGAGCCATAAGCCATATGATAGACCTTATCCAAAGAGCTACCTTACCTAACAAAGAAGACTATAAGATGAACCCTCAACAAAATAAGGAAATAGAAAGACAAATACAAGAGCTTATAATCCAAGGTTTCATTATAAAGAGCATTAGTCCATGTGTCGTACCCACTATACTTGCACCTAAGAAAGGAGGAACTTGGAGGCTTTGCATGGATTCAAGGGCTATCAATAGGATAAATATAAGGTATAGGTTCCATATCCATACGATTGAAGACTTGATGGACTTTTTAGGTGAAGCTAAGTACTATAGCAAGATAGACTTGAAGAGTGGCTATCACCAAATAAGAATTCATGAGGGAGATGAGTGGAAAATAGCCTTCAAAACCAATGAAGGGCTGTATGAATGGATTTTCATGCCATTTGGACTATCCAATGCCCCCTCCACATTCATGAGGCTCATGAATGAAGTCCTCAAAGACTACATAGGAAAGTTTTTGGTTGTATATCTAGATGATATACTAATCTATATCAAGACAAGGAGTGAGCACCTAGAACACCTTGACACTATTTTCAAGAAGTTGAATGAAGAGAAGTTGATGATCAACTTGGAGAAGTGTGAGTTCATCAAAATAGAGCTAGTGTACATTGGGTTTCTTCTATCACATGGAAATATGAAAATGGACAAAAAAAAAGTGGAGGCTATCATGAATTGGCCTCCTCTAAGGACAAAAAAAAAGGTAAGGAGTTTTCATGGCCTTGCATAATATTATAGAAATTTTATAAGGCAATTTAGTGCAATTTGTGCTACAATGTTGGATACTATGAAGGGAGGAATGAAAACCATGTTTTTTTGGAATGAGCATGCTAACAAAAGCTTTGAGTTGCTGAAGGAGAAGATAGCTACCCAACCTGTTTTAGTGTTGCCAAGCTTTGAAAAGATTTTCACCATTGAATGTGATGATAGCAATGTAGCAATTGGGGTTGTTCTAAGCCAAGAAGGTAGACTAATGGCTTTCCATTTAGAGAAGTTAAGTGAAGCCAAGAAGAAGTACTCTTCTTATGACCTTGAGATGTATGCATTGGTTCAAGCTTTGAGAAAATGGAGGCACTACTTGCTTCCCAAGGAGTTCATTGTGTATTTAGACCACCAAGCACTTAGTTTCTTGAATTCACAAGAGAAATTGAGTCACAAGCATATGAAGTGGGTTGAGTACCTACAAGCCTACACCTTCAATATCAAACACAAGAAAGGTGTCCTCAATAAAGTGGCAGATGCATTGTCAAGAAGAGCTTTCACAATTCAAGAGATTTAGTTGAATAGCATGGGAATAGATCATTTTAAGGATCTATATATAGATGATGAGGATTTTGTAGATATCTATAATTTATGTGCTAAACACAATAATCATTTTTATAGTAAATATGCTAAGTATACTTTGAAAAGTGATCTCTTGTTTAAGGGGAATCAATTATGTGTTCCTAGAGGCTCTATTTGAGAGAATTTGATACAAGAAAAGCATAATGGTGCTTTGAGTGGTCATTTTAGGATCACCAAGACTCAAGAACTTGTTCAAAGTTTCTACTATTGGCCTAGAATGAATCTTGATGTTAGGAGGTATGTGGAAAGTTGTGTTGTATGTCAAAAGGTGAAGGGCACTTCTACAAATGCTAGTCTTTATTAACCACTACCTATTCCTACTAGACCACGGGAATGTTTAAGTATGGATTTTGTAGCTGGATTACCCAAGTTAAGACAAGGCATGGATAGAGTGTATGTGGTTGTGGATAGGTTTAGTAAGATGGCCCACTTTGTGCCATGCAAGACCACTAATGATGCTAGTCAAATAGCCTCTTTATTCTTCAAAGAAATTGTGAGAATCTATGGGTTACCTATCAACATTGTGTCAGACAGAGACACAAAATTTATGAGTCATTTTTGGAAGACTCTTTGGAAAAGATTGGGCACTGACTTATCTTTTGGATCGGCCTACCATCCTCAAATTGATGGATAGACCAAGGTTGCTAATAGAAGCCTTGGTAATCTACTGAGATGTCTGACCAAGGAGTATGGTCAATAATGGGATCGCCTGATTGGGTAAGCTGAATATGCCTACAATGATACTATCAATAGATCAACAGGGAAAAGTACATATGAGATAGTCTATGGACTAAACTCTAGAGGCATCTATGAGTTGAGAGATTTGAAAGATGGGGTAAAAGGAATTGGATATGCAGATGACTTTGCATATGCTCTGCAAGAGATACATGAGATAGTGAGGAAGACATTGATAGAGAACACCATGAAACAAAAATCTGAAGTGAATGAAAGTAGAAGTAAAGTTGACTTCAATGTTGGTGACTTGGTTATGGTGCATCTTAACAAGTCAAGATTGCAAAAGGGAGTCCCTCACAAGTTGCAAATGAGGAGGATAGGACCCTATCCTATATTGGCCAAGTATGGTGATAATGCATTCAAGGTTGAACTATTGGAAGACAGTGGACTATCACCAATTTTTAACATTGCAAACTTAGTCCATTATAGAGGACCACAACAAGATGTGGATCATAATCTTCATGAAGTAATCAGAGATGTAGAAGAGTTGCAATTACCTACTGCTACAGTCACAGGAGCTGACAGTGTGTTGGACACAAGAGTCTATAAAAAGACTAGAACAAAAGAGTATAAGGAACATCTCATCAAAAAGTATGGATAGAGTGATGCTAATGTAGTATGGATAAAGGAGTTAGAGTTCAAGAAAATGAGAATTGATCCTAACATCAACAATCCAAGGGTGAATTATGTGTGGGTGAATTTTGTACTTGATCTGTAGACACAACACTTTAGTAAAACATTAGAGGTTAGTTGAAATTGAAACTGTGCAATAAAGGAAAAACTAAACTAACCAGGTGATTTATTGCTTTCTAGTAGATGCAAGTATGTATTCTTAGATTATACTGAGATTAGTGACCTTGACGACACCTAAACGAAGTATTTGAATGCAAAATCTAGATATGGAATGAATGCAATTAATCTATTTTTTTTTTTTTTTTAGATGCACTTATGATAATGAAAACTTGATATGAATTTATGCTAATATGAAAATTGATATGCTAAAATGATCTAACAATAATATTCTAAATGATATGGATACTTTGCAAAAAGAATGAAAATCTCACAACAACTCAAATTCTCAAGATCGATTCTTCAGTCTCCAATTCGACAATGCAAGTGTGCAATTCATGGATGGATGGATGGATCTCAAATGAAGAGCTGAAACCTTAATTTATAGAAATCTAGGGCTTTGGGGATGCATGGAAAAAAGCCATAAATCACTCAAATAACTCAGGTTGATTTTTGAGTTATTTTTAAATAAAGGATAATTAACTCACAAAAACATGCAAAACCAGAGTTTAACTAAAAATAGAGTTTAGATTTAATTGATAATTGATACTTGTTTTCTTTTCTAATTGTGCATGTTTTATTTATGAATTAATTTAATAATAAAGTGATTTATTTCCAACTTAACTGATTTTGAAAAATAAAACAATTGATTTATGGGTTAATCAATCATTTTTCAAACTTTTATTCAAAAACAATATTATTAAAAATTGACAACTTGCTTTAATTAATTAAATAAGAATTTAATCAATTATTCATAGGATTTTGGATTTATTGTCAAAATTAAATAATACAATTTAGTAATAATTGAATTAACTTCAATTAAACAATTAAGTGGCAGAATTAAATCTAATTAATTAAATATTGAGAATATTCAATTAATCAAACTTTAGGATAAATAGGATTTATCACCAAATAATAATTAAATCAAAGATAATTAGGATAATTAGGAATATTACTAAGAATATTCTCTAATGTAGAATTTATGATAATCAATTAGGATTCGATGATGTTTAGATGTGCCTTAGGTTAGGACTTTGATGTCAATTTCATTCGTATTGTCAATGTATCAGGTTAATGAACCTACAGCCCATTTTTGGGGTATTACATTTTTCCCCTCTTTGAATTATTGTGCGAAGCGCAATGGTTCAAAGATAGTCTATGCACAATGTTGAAACTGATGTTTGAAATTGATATTGATATGAAGTAGAAATTGATTGAAAGATTTGATATGAAGATAATAGGTCCTAAATGACCAAAGATAATGTTAACTATAATAGTAAATGAACGGATGATTGTGAAAAAGTGTCAAAATGCTTGATTCTGAACCTTATGATTGTGAAGAAGTGAGTGACCGATTCCAGACCCGATTGTCGATAAGAATCATATTGGTATCATATCTGAACCCTTTAGTTTCTGAAGAACCAAAGAAATAACACAATTGAATCGATAGTTGCAAAAACTGATACAATATACAAGATTAAGAGAATACCAGATTGATATGGATCTTGATGAATCTGATATGTCCCAAGCGATGATTGATTTTCCCCTAGCGATGAGTACTTTTTGATGAATCAGCAACTAGACATGGTTATTGTCTTGATTACTGAGGAAAGATATGATTTGAAATTTAGATTACATACTTTGAATGATGTGTAATACCATGCCCCCTTTGGGATTAAAATTGAAATCTAACAAGAAAAGTCAGTGTTAAATGGTTTAGAAACATGTTAATTGATTTGAGAAGTGGTTCTACATGTCTAGGAATGCATTCAGCATCATTTAGAGGTCCAGAAGACCAATTTTGACTAGGTGAAACCATGAGTTGACCATGGTTGACCAAGTTGAAATTTTGATAGTTTGATGTAAGATAATCAGTTAAGTTGGATTCTGGATTTCTATGATGATTGAAGGTTGATTATGGAAGTAGTGAATAATATAAACAATCTCAAATTTTGATTTTTGATCCCGAAAAAGGATTCTACATGTTGTTTCATTGGATGGACCTTCATGTAAGATTTAGCTCTTGTTAGATTTGAAGAGACAAGTGGAGAATTGTTTAAGTATTGAAGTTCATTTAGCCATTGTGAGATCATGCAAACATGCAAAAAATGCAAAGAGACATGCAATATGAAATGCAACGTAAGGCCTAGGACCTAGTCACTGATCATGTGTTGGTCATTCTCATCATTGAATTTTTAGGTAACTGGATAAATCAATACAATGGCCACTAGTTATGAAACCATAGACATATGAATATTGATTTGTATACGCAAGAATCAATACAACACCCACTGATTATGAAACCATGGACATATGAATATTGGTTTTATTTTTGGAATGTCAGATTAGATATAAGCACCAAGGCATAAATGTCAGGATGACCTGAATATCATGTCCATTTTGATATAGCAATTTGTATAAGCATCAGAGAATAAACATTATGATGACTTGAATACACCTTACAGTGCAAACATATCAAGCAGTCAAGAGATCATTCTAAATCCAATGTGAATTACCCATAGTGACCCTTTATCATTCACATCCTTAGGTAAGATTGCATTTCACAATAGCAGAAAGAACTCACTCAAAAAGATAATAGTTAAATCAAACTTCCTTGAATTTTTTGGGTATTAATGGTTGAGGTATGCATGGCCATCCAATTCGAGATAGAGGCTCTTACAATCGGACACCATTTCAATCTAGAATTTCCAAAGTTGTTAGATTTTCACATACAAGCAGAAAACAAAGAAAAGATTATGCCCCCAGTCATCACTCTCTAAATCTTGTAAAGGACATCATCGAAGAGCTCGAAGGGACATAATATGAAAAAATCTCAATGTGAATCAGTAAGCATACAAGGAGATAAAAGCATGTAAAAAGCATAGATTGTTTTTAGTTTGTGTTTGATGTTTGATTGCGTTGTAGATGCAAAATCCTTTCTGGAGACAAGACTGACTGACTGGATATGATACGTCTAAGATACATTGGAGGCCATATGATATGACATAGATTTTCTCCAAGTTTTAACATTGATAGGATACAGACGCTTGAGTTGATTGGTGTACATACCAACTTATTGAAAATAGAAAATGCAGAAACAAACCGGGAGATATATACAAAGTAAAGCATGATTGAAAGCTGTGAAAGACCAAGATTGTGCTGATAGATGGAGCATTTTGAAACAAGTGGTGCCCATTTTCTAGGTTTTCACCATCTTGGTAGAGATGCTATTTTTTCTACCAAGGTGCATGTTTCCAAGTTTTCACCAAGGCACTTTTTCTTTTTCTCATTTTTTTGTATTTTTTATTTTTTCAGTTTTTTTGTACTTTTGATATTTTTTATACTTTTTTTGTGAATCATCAAGGTGCCTATTGCTAGGTTTTCACCAAGATGTTCCTTTTTTCAAGACTCTTTCCAATTTTAAAGATTTTTTTAGGACATTTTACCATAGACTGAATGCCTAGGCATAGAATTTCTTTTGATGGAGAATGTTGATTGGTTCTCGGAGCTGTTCTCCTTTAGTCATTGAGAGTTGATAGGCACCAGAGCCAAAAGTAGCAGTGATTACAAAGGGATCCAGCCAGTTGGGTTCAAACTTCCCCTTGCATTCTCGATGTGATTGATTTTTAGGATTTTCTCTCAAGACTAGATCACCAACCTGAAATTCTCTATGTCTGACTTTCTTATTGTAACCTCTAGACATTCTCTTCTGATATACTCTGAGATGATCATATGCCACTTGTTTGCACTCATCTAGTAGTTCAAGTTCTTGCAACCTAGACACTCTATAGTCATCATCAGTTACTAGACCATGCATTATGATTCTTAGTGATGGGATTTCAACCTCCATAGGTAATACTGCTTCAGACCCATAAACTAAAGCAAAAGGTGTAGCCCTAGTAGGTGTTCTGATACTTGTTCTGTAGGCTTAGAGTGCTAGATTGATCATGAGATGCCAGTCTCTTCCTATTTTATTAACTCTATGATGCAATATTTTTAATAGATTCTTATTAGAAGCCTGTACTTGTCGATTCCCTTGAGGATAATAGATAGAAGACCAATGTTGTGTGATCATGAATTTGGCACATAGATCATCTAGGTCTTTATTCTTGAATTGTCCACCATTATCTATGATTATGGAATGAGGTATCCCATATCTGCATATGATATAGTTCAATATGAACATAGATATTTGTTTTCTAGTTGCTTGTGTCAAAGGGACTGCTTCTACCCATTTTTAAAAATAATTTATAGCTGTGATTATATGGGTATGTCCATTAGAAGAATGAAGATGTATAGCTCCTATAAGATTAAATGCCCATTGGTGAAAAGGCCATTACATACTGAATGGAATTAGATCTCTCCTTGGAGCATGAATTAAGTTGCCATGCACTTGGCATTTTTGATAGTTCTTAGAAAACTTGATAGACTCTTTCTCCATTTCAGGCCAATAGTACCTAGCCCTAATAAGTTTTCAAGCTAGTGTTAAACCATTCGAGTGTGACCCACAAATACCATCATGGACTTCCTCTAATGCACGTTGAGACTCTTCCCATTCTAAACATCTAAGTAGTGTACCATCTAGACCTCGTTTGTATAGATCATGAGAAATGATGACATATCGGGAGGCATTATGGATAAGGTATCTCTTTTCATGGTGGTTGAAGGTATCAGAAATGATTTGTTCTTGGAGATAGGAAAATAGGTTTTTGTATCTGGATGAATCATGACCAACAATAGTGTAGATCATGTGGGTTTTAGGGGAATCATATGAAGGATAAGATAGTGCTTCCACCAGGAACTCATAGTGTAGTTCATGTTTAGGCTGCTGTAATAAAGTAGATAGCATTGCCATTGCATCGGCAGCCTTATTCTCTGTTCTAGGAATTTTCTCAAATGTGATAAATAGGAAATACTTCTTTAGATCATCTACCATTCTCTTGTAAGGAATGAGTTTTTCATCTTTAGTTTGGTACACATCATTGACCTGATGGATTACAAGTTGAGAGTCTCCATGAATGTGTAGCTCTGTTACTCTCGACTCAATTGCTATTTTCATGCCATTCAAAAGGGCTTCATATTCAACAATATTTTTTGTGCAAGGGAACTGTAATCTGAATGCTTTTTGGATTGAGTATCCTTGAGGAGTTATGAAAAATATGCCTGTGCCTGACCCATTTTGTGTGTAGGAGCCATCAAAGAATAACTGCCATTCTCTAGAAGAAAGAGTCATGATAGAGGAATCTAAAAATTCCATTTGCATTGGTGTATTATCAATCATAGGTGCATCTACTAATTGGTCAACAATAACCTATCCTTTGATAGCTTTTCTTTCCACATATTCAATGTTAAATTAACTTAAGAGCATGACCCATTTGGCTAATCTACATGTGAGGGTAGCTTTGCTTAGTAGATACTTTAGTGGATCAATTTTAGCTACCAAATGTGTGGTATGAGCTAACATGTAGTGTCTTATTTTTTGTGATGTGAAGATCATAGCTAGACAAGCTTTCTAAATCATTGAATAATTCTTCTCATATGCAACCAATGTTCTACTAATATAGTATATAGCTCTTTCCTTTTCGTTCTCATCATGTTGTGTAAGCAATGCCCCCAGTGATGTATCTATAGCGGAGACATATAAGATCAATGGCTTCCCATGAATAGGAGGCATCAAAATAGGAAGATTTGATAGATATTGTTTGATATGGTCAAAGTTATTCTCACATTCTTCATTCCATGCAAAGGTCACACATTTATGTAATGTTTTTGTAAAAGGTTGTGATATATCTGCCAGCTGTGATACGAATCTTCTTATAGATTGAAATCTTCCTTACAATGTCCTCATTTTACTAATATTCTTTGGATGTTTCATTTCCATTATAGCCTTCACTTTAGCTAGATCAACTTCAATACCCTTCTTTGAAACTATGTATCCTAAGAGTTTTCTAGAAGTGACGCCAAAAGCACATTTCTTAGGATTTAGTCTGAGACTAAAATTTTCCATTCTGTCTAGTATCTTGCTCAAGTCATCTAGATGTTCAACTCTAATCATAGATTTTGTTAAAGTATCATCAACATAATCCTCCATAGTCCTATGCATCATGTCATGAAAAATAGATGTCATGGCTCTTTGATATGTAGCACCAGCATTTTTAAGCCCAAATGGCATGACATTCCAACAGAAGGTACCCCATGCACATGTAAAATTAGTTTTCTCTTGATCCTCTGGAGAAATTTTTATTTGATTATATCTAGAAAAACCATCCATTAAAGAATACATTTCAAAGCCCGCAATCATGTCCACTATCATATCAATGTTAGGTAATGGAAAATCATCCTTAGGGCATGCTCTATTTACATCTCTAAAGTCTGTGCATACTTTGATTGATTTATCTAGTTTTGAAAAAAGTACAATATTAGAGATCCACTCTGCATAGTCAATAACTCGAATGAATCTGGCTTTTAGGAGCTTCTCTAATTCAACTTTTACCAAGAGTGCAACATGAGGATGCATCTTTCTTAATTTTTTCTTGACAGGTTTGACATTTGGAGCTATAGATAAATGATGCATTATAAGATTAGGATCCAACCCTGGCATATCTAAATATCTCCATGCAAAGTTGATCTTCTTCTCTGTTAGAAATGTTGTAAATTTTTTCTTCTCTTCTTCTAATAAAGATTGTGCTACATGAATCAATTGTGGTTCTTCTGTTGTTCCCAAATTGATGGATTGAGTGGGCTCAATTAGAACTAGAGATCTATCTTGTAAATGACTTGCAAGGACATCAAATATCTCATCCTTAGGCACCTTAGAGAGGTTTTCACCTTTGGATACATCTTTTATTTTTACTTTTGTAGGTTTTGAGACTGCCACAAAATAGTTTTCACCCTCAGAACTCCTTTTCTTTTTCTTTTTACTCTTATTTTTCTGACTAAGATACTTGATGTCTAAATCCATCATGCTAATGCTCGGTTCACTGATGGAAGTACTCATAGGCTCAACTACATTAAGGTAGCAAGCAAGGGCATAGTCATTTGGGAAGGTATAAATACCATGGCTCAAATTTGTGGAGGTTTGGTCAATAAGGTCTAGATATTGGATAGTCAAAGTGGGGAAAGATTGGGAGATAGTGTTTACAGATATGGATCTATCATCATTCATCCTAACCTGACGCTCGAGTTCAAAGGTGATATTACAACTTAAGACATTCAATTCATGAATAGGCTCAATGTCATTATGGGAGTCCAATTCAACCATACGTGGATTAGACTCGATAGGTTCAGTGCATATTGGTGAATAACATCAACATGTTTCTCTGTAATAAGCTCATCTTCTTCTAGAATGGCTCCTGATTCATAGTCACTAGATTCCTCATCTATGCCTCTAGGAAATCTAAGAACATGAGTAAAGTTCAGATGAACACCCCAAGAAGGGTTACCCTCAGATTCTCATTTGAATTCATACTCATGAGAATCTCTCTCAGAATAACTACCACCTTCCTCTTCTTGATTGTTTTCAAGATTAGTTGGTTCTTGTGTTGTAATTATCTCTTGATTGATAGTAGGTTCTTGTGTTTCTACTACATTAATTATTTTTATTTGATCATCTTTATGATCAAGAAGGTCTTTGATCTCTTTAGGCAATTTTTCATAGGGGATGAGTTCTGAGCTGTCTGAATCACTATCTGATGGTTCTATTTTTTCTTTCTTAAGAAGGGCTTCTCTTGGTGTGATCTACTCTATGACATGAGAACAATTACCTTTGAGGTGAAAGGGTTTCTTTTTAAATCCTAAGCCAACTTTGTATTTATTTTCTCTACTAGTATGTGGGATAGGTGCCTCAAGACCTTTTCCTCTGACTCCTAGAGGTCCTTTACCTAGATATCCCATCTTAGCTATCAATTTATCTCCTGGGCCATATGACTTAGAAGGATCTTTTGGTACTGCTCAGTTACAAGTTTGAATATCATGGGATTCAGATTCATCTTTGTATAGCCATGCAAGCACAGCTTCATCCTCTTCAAATTATTTCTTGGAGACTTGTTCTGCTACAAAATTCCTTTTATATGCCTCAAGAGGTTCTTTAGAGTCTAGTTTGGATTGTTTCAAAGATTGTCCATAAGACTTAGGTGAGATAGGGAGAGATGTCAAAGATAAGAATAGCTCTATAGTATATTCTCCCATACTATTTTCTTTGATATTAACCTCTTTTGCAAGATCTTCCATTTTAGATGTGGATGCTTCTTTAGTTGGTTCAATGGAAGATTCTCTATTATTAGGCACAAGTTTATCTGCACTTTCCTTTAATGTATTGCAAGTGGTGGATATGTCTACTGGAATAGTGACTTCTACTCCTTCATAAGGAAATTTCAAGCATTGGTGAAATGTAGAAGGAATAGCCTTCATCTCATGTATCCATGGTCTCCCTAGAAGAATGTTGTAGGCCGAAGGTAGATCAAGAACTTTACATATAGTATCTCTGATAACTGGACCTTCTTTGAAAGGTAAGACAATGGTGCCTTTAGAAGATATTTCTTGTTCATCATAGGCTTTTATAGTTATTTTCTTTCTAGGATCAATAGCCAATTCTGAAAATCCCAATTGTGTGATCAAGCTAGAAGAACAAATGTTTAGGCCAACACCTCCATCTATCAACACACATTTGACTCTACGGTTTTGGATCAAGACTTCTATATGTAAGGGATGGTTATGTGGGTGACTCAAGGAGTTGTCATCTTCCTCTAAAAAGGAGATATATTGTGGAGATGTAAGATGTCCATCCATTGTTTGGAACCTGTCTAAATCAAGGTCATTAGGAACATTGGATTCGAGAAAAGCTTTGTCTATAATGGCTCTATGAGCTGGGGATATTTGAAGCAACTCAAACATGGAGATTTTTCCATTAGTGTGTTGGAGTTGTTGAACAATGCTATAAGATGTTGGCCTTGTATCTTTAGGATTGGAAGATTTAGAAACAACCTTCTATTTGGAAGTAGAAGAAAGATTGAAGGGCATCTTAGGGACATTTGATGAATCTGGGATTTGCCCATTCAGATGTGCCTGAGCTTGCGATAGAGTAACTGCATTAGCTAAAGAATGATCTCTATCTCTTCATACAATTGTGATGACATTGCAATGTTCAAAGAGACAAGGTTCAACCATATTGATAACAACATTATTTCCAAGGTAAGCATAATTGACCTTTGCCCCCATATTAGGTTGAGAAGATGAAACTTCTTGACCATGTTTCGGAAATGGTTATGTGAATGCTGTATGATCATTATTGATTTTATTATTGTCAATGGTGATATCTCTCTTATCAATCAGATCTTGAATAGTATGTTTCAATCGTAAGCAGTTATTAGTTTTGTGACCTTTACCTTGATGGAAATCACATAATTCATTCTCTCTCCACCATTTTGGTTTAGGATCAGAATCAAATTGTTGGATCTCAGGCAAAAAGATGATGTTATTAGCTAGCAGAGTTCTCATAGTTGATTCCAAAGATTCTCCAAGAGGAGTGAATGTTCATTTATTATCAGTGGACCACTTTTTATACTCTAGCTTCTTTTGAGATGATTCAGGCACCTTTTGTTCTGAAGCTTTTATGGCTAGGGTACCAATAGTTAGATTGAAAGTTGGTGCCTTTGATGGGGCATAGATAGTATCAAAAACACCATCTGTGATAATGCCTTTATTCTTGTTCCAATTTTTGTTCTTGTCTTTAGAACTGGATCCTGATTCATACTTATCCTTTTGAAGTGTGATTTCTCCTTTTTTCACAAGTACTTTTTCAATTTTGATCGCATTGTTTACCATCTTAACAAAAGATGTATGATCTTGCATTTGTAAAGAATACTTGATCTCTGGGACTAGATTATTGATGAAGATTTCCAATTTCTTAGTTTTTGGAATAGGCCTAGCATATAGAGAGAATTTCTTCCTCCATCTCTTGAGAAATGTCAAGAATGGTTCGCCTGGATATTGTTTGAGATTGCAGATATTGATCATGGTGACTAGATGTTGAATGTTGTAGGAGTATTGCTGATAGAATAATTTGATCAAGTCCTCAAAATTTTTGATAGTAGAAGGTAATCTAGAGAACCAATGAATGGCTACTCCCCCCTAGAGATCGAGGGAAGAGATGCATTAGATAGGTTGGTTCATGCATGAACTCCATAGATTGTGTATAGAATTCTCTGACATGATCTTGGGGATCCAAGTGTCCATCATACTTATCATACTTAGGCATCTCCACTCTTTTTGGGATTGGTGGCATGTACAAGTCTTTGTCAAATGGAAAAGGACATAGGGCCTCCATGGAGAACTCCTTGGCTTCCTTTTCTTTCTCAAGGTTATTAAGCTTGACTTGCATGGCATACATATGTTTCATCATAGCTATGAGTGGAGTTTCTTCCTCATATGTAATTATATCTTCAACATTAAATTTGGGAGGAAGTTTAGCTCCTTGATGAGCTAATTGTAAAAAGTATGCCTCTATGTCTTCTTTCAAGAAATGCTTCATCATTCGTTTCAAGTTATCATCATTTTGATATTGAGCAATTTTTTTAGGTGTGGGTTCCTGATTTGCACCATGTTGAGATTGAGCTCTTTGAGAGACAAAGTTTGTCCCTACTTGAGACATGGTAGGAGTTCTCCTTGGGATAGATTGATGAGGAGTTTGTTGATTACCTCTGTGAGTTGATGAAGGAGGAATGTAACTAGTTTTTAATCAAAATTTACCAAGACCATCATCTTTGTAAAGACCAAAATTGTAGAGTTACTCAAGAGTTGGACCTATGTGAGTAGACAAAGTTCTTGTGTTAAGTGCTTCTCCTGATTTCTTATGAGAGGAAGCTCTAGTTTCCACCATTAACCTTGGGTGAAGCAGAAGAATAAGATGAAGACAACTGAAGAATGAATTGAATCAAGATGATCAGATGACGTAACCTTGTCAAGGTTTGATTGATTGAAGCATAGATTTGACTTAGATGAGGGATATTGTGCCTTGGATGTATGGGTAGATGCCCAAAAAATAGCGGACAAGATATCACAACACTTAGTCATTTTTTATGATTGATTGAAGATTGATAGTTATGACAAGGTTTTGACACAAGATGATAAAGACTCAAATCGATTAAACAGAAGGCTAAATTGGATTCAAAAGGCCACTTTAGGAAAATGATTGGATTCTTAATAGTTTTTTGCTCTGTTCCTGACACAGTGATTTGTTTGATAGATTCTGGAAATAGGCTGAAAAAGATGGATATCTAGCAATTCTGATAACTTTCTAGCAATTTTTCAAAACTTCTCAAATGACTTTCTATAGGCTCGTACAACAGTGGGTATAGCATGAAACAAAAATTGACAAGTTCATATGATTATTGCAAAACTCGCACGATAGTTGATAGCAGGAATTTTGACATTTTGGAATTGACTGGCAACAAAACTTGTACGACAATGTACTTGATACCATATGACAATCTGGGGGTGCTGAAATGGCAATAGCCAAAAGTTGTACAACTTTCTAGCTTTACAAAATGACTGTTGACTCCAGAAAGGAATTTCACTTCAATTTTTGCAAATTTTTGGGTTTTCAGTTTCAGATTGTTTGCAAATTTCAATGTCTAGATTTGAGGATTGTAATAGATTTGTTTGTTTTCAGTAACTAGATAGATAAGAAAGCATGCAAAATAGCAAGAAAGTGATTCCAAGCATGTCTAAAAACAATGAACAAGGGAAAAAGCAACCTTGTGCATGAACAATCAAGTGACTTATTTGTGCTAATCCTTAGAAGTGCTAATTGTGTATGTTTCAAAAAGTTTTGCAATAATGCACATATTCCTAGAAAATGCAAATTTGGCCTCACTAGGGTTTTTAGTAATGGTTTAACTCTAAAAATTTTATGATCCAAGAGGGTGAAGTCCAATCCAGGCACACTAGGGTTTTGACACAGTCCAAGAACTTAATCTTTAGGATCTACTAGGGAGATTTGACAGCCCAACAAGAGACCACACCTGTGGAGATTTGTTCCAACGAGACATTTATATAGCGATTGTCACTACCATGATGAAAATGGCTATTATCGCTTGAGGTTCCATCAATGTGGTTAACCCAATTAAGGGAATTTCCACTATGGTTAACCCTCTCTAAAGGTGACTCACAAGATATACCACATGGAGACTGGTTCTAGATTCAAGGATCTGAGTTTCTGTTACTACCCAAAAAGGGAGTAGAGCATAATCCTCTAGCCTTTTCACTTTTAACCCAAACAAAGTAGATAGATTAATCTGACACACTAAGACCAAGATTATCTCACAAAGATGTATGATGTCAACCCCTTATGATCTATCAACCTCTCTGGATAGAGAATGCATCGATCAAAAGTTGAAGACACACAAATCTAGTGGAATGTGAGATGCCCTCAGTATCCTCCCTACCTACAAGGGTTCCTTTGTTGAGAAGAATTTCACTGGAAATTCACTCTCCCAAGAGCCATGAATAGTGTCATAGGGCCTATTTACTATGTGTAACAAAGATGCTAAAAGAAAATCTATGTTCATTTTTAGAGCCCAAATGAAATGTGTGATATGGAAAAGAAAGGCACTCAAGCTAGACACGCAAGATGTTCATTTTAATCCAAATCAAAATGTTATCAGCTGAGAAGGTTACCTGAATTCATCACAATGTGCTTAGTAGATTCTTACCTATTTTTAGCAATTCTTGTGCTTTTTCCCAATCAAAATCACCATAAGTCAATTAGAAATAGAAAATTTCAATTGTTAATGTTAGCTGTTAGTCGAAATCTAAAAACCAAATCTGATAAACTACCTAAAAAAGTGAAATGACAATTGAACCCTATCACTGAAACTCGTACGACAGTGGGTTACTTCCCAGATGACAATCTAGAAGCTCATACGACAATGTGTATCAGATCAAACGATAATTTAGCTTCCAAACAATAGTGGGTTTCTGCTTGTGCAATCCTCGATCAAATCAACAGTTGTATGACAATGGGTTTCTCTTGGTATGAGTTTCTGACAAAACTCGTATGAAAATTGTACAAATAGAGAATAAAAATCATAGCTGGGAATAGAAAAAGCTAAGAAAATAATTGAAATTGATAAAATTTGAATGGAAACCAATTTCAGGGCCCCACGGTGGGCGCTAGAAATGTGTGTGTAAATTTTGTACCTGATCTATAGACACAACACTTTAGTAAAACATTAGAGATTAGTTGAAATAGAAATCGTGCAATAAAGGAAAAAATAAACTAACCAGGTGATTTACTACCTTCTAGTAGATGCAAGTATGTATTCTCATATTATACCGAGATCAGTGACCTTGACGACACCTAAACGAAGGATTTCAATGCAAAATCTAGATATGGAATGAATGCAATTAATCTATTTTTTTTGGATTTTAGATGCAATTATGATAATGAAAACTTGATATGAATCTATGCTAATATGAAAATTGATATGCTAAAATGATCTAACAATAATATTCTAAATGATATGGATACTATGCAAAAACAATGAAAATCTCACAACAACTCAAATTCTCAAGATTGATTCTTCAGTCTCCAATTCGGTAGTGCAAGTGTGCAATTCATGGATGGATGGATGGATCTCAAATGAAGAGTTGAAGCCTTAATTTATAGAAATCTAGGGCTTTGGGGATGCATGGAAAAAATTAATAAATCACTCAAATAACTCGGGTTGATTTTTGAGTTATTTTTAAATAAAGGATAATTAACTCACAAGAACATGCAAAAGCAGAGTTTAACTAAAAATAGAGTTTAGATTTAATTGATAATTGATAGTTGTTTGCTTTTCTGATTGTGCATGTTTTATTTATGAATTAGTTTAATAATAAAGTGATTTATTTCCAACTTAACTAATTTTTAAAAATAAAACAATTGGTTTATGGGTTAATCAATCATTTTTCAAACTTTTATTCAAAAACAATATTATTAAAAATTGACAACTTGCTTTAATTAATTAAATAAGAATTTAATTAATTATTCATAGGATTTTGGATTTATTGTCAAAATTAAATAATACAATTTAGTAATAATTGAATTAACTTCAATTAAACAATTAAATGGCAGAATTAAATCTAATTAATTAAATATTGAGAATATTCAATTAATCAAACTTTAGGATAAATAGGATTTATCACCAAATAATCATTAAATCAAAGATAATTAGGATAATTAGGAATATTACTAGGAATATTCTCTGATGCAGAATTTATGATAATGAATTAGGATTCGATGATGTTCAGATGTACCTTAGGTTAGGACTTTGATGTCAATTTTGTTCGTATTGTTGATGTATGAGGTTAATGAACCTATAGCCCATTTTTGGGGTATTACATATTGAACTTCTTATTTTGGGGAGGATGGTGCATGAGCATATGTAGGCTAACCTCCATTGCTTAGCTATTTTGGCTTGTACTTGACTCTAGCCAAGTCAAGAAGTTAGATTAGTTGTTTTAAGACCTTAGAAAGTCATTTGCAAATGTAGGCTAAGTGAATTAATCACTAGGACTAAGGTCACACAAATAGCCAATGTTAGTTGTTTATTCAATTTCTTAGGGCTAGGAGATTTGTATGAGGTTAGAGTCTTAAATGTGTTATAAACACATTTAATTGTTGTAAAGATGCCAAAGGTCATTAATGGCCTTAGATCCTCAAAATGGTGGAGGTTAAGAGTCCTAAGAAATAGGATTAAGGCATATGTGCAAGTTGCCAAATGTTGAAAAGAAGTTGTCATGACAACATTTGCGATTATTGCAAATGTTGCATGCAACTTGGTTAACTTTGGATTCCCATAAGAATAGGAGTGGGGAATTTACCAAAAGGCCCTAAAAATATGGATTTGGCATCTAATGCTACCTAAGGCTCTAATCTTGAAGTGTGTAATCCATTGTAACAAGTTTGAAGTTTTGAATATACATCTCTGCAACAGTTTAGTAAATATTTTTGAGGTTTTGTGTTGACAGTGTTTGAGGATGGATTGATAGTTTCAATAAAATGATTGTTTATTGTTCTATAGATAGTTTGAAGACTTTTTTATTTGATAAGTAGAGTGTTTTGAGTATGTTTAGGGCGTCTGTTAAAGTAGATTTTGTTTTAGAGTTCCACTAGTTTTGTTCTGACCAGTCTAAGATTTCATGGCTCCCCCATGAAATCTATCCATGGGAAACAAATCATGAAGGATGGATATGTTAGGGGAGTCACCATTGTATATAATTTTAGGTTTAGGACTCTAGGAAATGAGGAGAACTATTTTTAATGCGAGGCCCTACGCGAGCACACAGAGCCTAGTTAGAGGTCTAGACTATGAAGAAATAGAGATTTCATTGTAGGATTGGAAGGTACAGTATGGTTCTAGGAATTTTATTGGAAGGTGTTCATCATAAATAAATTTTATATGAAGATTGGGTTCATACCAATCATTTACATCAGGTTTTGAGAAAGATTTCTATTAGGATTTAGACTTCCCTAAAAACTAGGTCAATTAGCCCTGTTTGTCCTTGTTTGTAGGAAGGAGGTGTACGGAGACTTATAGGTCCTAAAACTTGTAGAATCCATAAGAAGAGCCAAAAGGGTATCCAAATTACCAATTGGTTTTGCAAGTTGTTTGAGAATTTTTAGAAAGAAAGAGAAAAATCCTCTACAAAAGGCTACAAGGATTAGGCCTATTTTTAAGGTCTCAAATGGTGAACTATTGAACCCGACAGAAAGATGATTCAAGATCCTTCCAAAATGGATCAATTTGAAAATATTGTGAAATTTTTCATGATGGAGAATACCCCTGCAATGAAGAATGGAGTTTGTGAAGAATGGGCACTTAGAACTCTCTAGGTGAGGGTGAAGAGTTATACTATCAAAGGGTAATTGTCATTCAAGGTTAAGCACAAGGATTAAGAACTCTTAGGGAAGAGTTAGAATTGGTCTTAGTTAATAATATAAGCCAATTAGGACCTAGAGGAGACTAGGTTCCTTGGAGAGACAAGAGAGGTCTCTAGATAGCAATGGAAGCAAACCTAGGATCACATACATCAATATGCAAATTGCAGAGATCTGATATTGAGATTTGGTGAAGCAGTAAATGCAGTTTGGTATAGATAGAAGAGAAAAGATAAGTTACTAAGATTAGTAACTATTTGGTATTATTCTATTTTATTAATACAAAGATCAGTTGGATAGTGTGTTTAGTGATCTTTCCCTTGAAGTTGTTTTGACAGTGGTCCTTCTGTCTTCCATAACTCCTAACCGGGTTAGAATCTTTTAACATGGATTCAAAGTCTCCTAATAGGTACTCATATGTATTAAATTTATTTCACAAGTCTCTTAACAGAGTCTATCCTCTCACAAGGAATGTTTATATTGGTACATCTTTTGTGGGCATCATTCCCACCAGGGTTTACTTTCTGATCAAGAGGTTCCCTAGTCAACATATCTTGTGTTATTGTGTTGTTGTGTATGTTTATCTTTCTATGGTTTATGTTTATATTGATTTCATGGTTAAAATATGTTAATGGTGATAAAATTTGTATTTATCTGATAACTAATTCACCCCCCTGCTCTCAGTTATCTTGGTGGACTTTACTTTCTAACAAATGTTATTTGTAAGGGATGTCAAGAAGGAAAAAATATGATATAATCATTCAAGGTGAAGGAAAATTCATCTACTAGAGATAGTACACACTAACCTTTGTGGTCCTACCAAAACAAGGAGTTTACAATATGAGAAATATTTAATACTATTTATTGATGATTATTCAAGGTTGACTTGGGTAGCTTTTCAAAGAATTTTTTTTTGAGAAAAATGGTGTTAAGATATAGTTTTCAGCAACTAAAATACCACAACAAAATGGTGTAGTGAAAATGATGAATCATACAATTCAGGAAGAAACAATGACCATGTTTATGGAAAGAAGTTTACATGAGAGAAGCAGTACATACTGTTGTATGCACATTGAACAAAGTTATGTACCAGAAGAAGTATGGAAAGAGAATATATGAGTTATGAAATAGGAGAGAACCTACAGTAAAGTATTTAAAGATATTTGGAATTAGATGTTATATTCATAAAGATAATGAAAATCTTGGGAAATTTGATAGGAAAGAAAATGAAGGCATATTTTTGAGATATTCTACAAAGAGCAAGGCTTACTGATGTTGCAACAAGAGGCTACATCAAATAGTTGAAAGTGTGAATGTGAAGATTAATGAGGAATTTCACAAGACACCTAAGAAAAAAATTGAATATGAATTAGATACAAAGGATAGAGGAAAGGAAGATAAAATGGAAAAAGAAATAGTGTAGGTCCTGAAATCTACAACTAAGAAACCAAGGTATGTATATAAAAATCATTATGATCATTAGATTATTGGTGATAAAAATAGAGTTGGTACTAGAAGGAGAGAATACCAAGATCATGCTTTGTTTCTTTTACTTTTGTAAGTTGAGCCTAAATTTGTAGAAGGAGCATATAATGATTAGAATTGGGTTGAAGAAATGAAGGAATAAATTGATCAAATTGTGAAGAACCAGACCTGGGAACTTGTGCTTAGACCAACCAATATGAATGTGATTTGTACAAAATGGGTTTACCAAAATAAGCTAGATGAGAATAATAAAGTAATATGGAACAAGGAAATGGTAGTATGAAAATTTTATACTCATATTGAATGAATTAACTTTGATGATATGTATGCCTTTGAGGTCCTACCCTGACCCATCTTAGCTGGACAATTGTTTTGACACTTGGTTTATCTTGATGATATATTGTTTTGAAATAATTAGACCTATTCTAGATTATGACTTTCTACCATTAGACATTATGAGATAATTTTTACAGATTTATATGATGATGATGTTAGTCATACTCTTTACGTACTTGTATTAGTTTCATGTTTACGCTATGAATTTTGAGTTTTGCATTTGTTACGCTACCTAATAGAATAGTAAATGCTGAGAGTGAAATGATTCAATGGTTAACTTAGGGTTACTTGTTAAGTGAAATTGAACTTACATTTTGATGATTATAGAATGAGAGTATAATGTGGATTATGTTTATGATTCATGAAATGCAGTTTCTTTATGTAATGAGCTTAGATGTTATTATTATTCTTATTTCACTTTTGATATGATTATATATGCATTGAGTTTATGCAATACTGACATCTGAATCAAGTGTGCATGATTGACACCATCATTGTAAATGTGGGGAAACAAGGATGGATCTATGTGAGATCAGTCTTAAACCAAGGTCGGCTCTAGTAAGAGAATGACCTCGTTGTTACGTTATTTTATTTCCTAAATGTGATGCATGTATGAATGATGTTGTAAATGTTTTTAAATGCATAATTTGATGTAAATTTTATTATTAAAAAGTAAATGTTAAGTATCCAGTAGGCATGCCAAGTGTGTAATATGATGTGTACTTTTGTGAGGTGTCACTTGACACTATTGTGGTTTGATGGCATGCTTAAGTGGAATGTGGACCATACCTCTTCCTTAGGTTATCTTGTGTATCCCTAGGCTTGGTTAGTGGTTTAGGAAACCAAGGTTTATATCATCATGGTTCCATTTTCGGATGTAAACTTTACTAGGTTTTTTGAAAGGTTATATGGATTCCTATGGTGTAGTTAGGGCTGGTTTTTAGTGTCCCAAGTCATGTGCATGGGTTAGTAGGCCAATTTTTACCCTTTTCACTTCCATAGGCTTCCATATTACCTCTCTAAGTGGGCCATCTTTGGTAATGACGAAATTGGAAATGCATTCTATGATAACTCTATTTCCCATATTTTTAATTGCATCCCATTTCCATAGCAAGGGGCAACTGGCTAGTTAGCAAGGATCTAGAAACCTGACTTACCTTGGGATGATGGTAGGAGAGAGGAATGTTTGAGGGTCTTTAGGAAAAGAGACAACGAAGTAGACACTTCTAGGGAAGGCAAGTTTAGAGTTGGAAAAACTAGAGTCTTGAGAACTGAAGGAAAGGGATAGCTCTTCTATAATCCTCCATTGCCATTGCTTAAGAAAAAGGTTGGTGGATCTATCATGTTTATGTTTATATAATTGTATTCTGAAGATAAAAATATTGAGAGAATTTTGTGATGTTTAGTTTCATTGCGTTCATATGAATTTTACTCTTGTTTTACTTTCTTGTTTTGTAATGTGTTTTGGGTGTGCAAGATAATTCTCATCCTTTGGTAGATTTGAGAATGTCTTGGGGTGAAGGGCTTAGTTGGGAAATGCATTTGTTTGAGAGCTTGGATGTATGGGCATCCTTGAGGCCTACTTATGTTTTAGTATAGGGGCCATAAAGGATGTGTTTGA
>BSBK01006874.1:240000-265705 GCA_027943335.1 Chamaecyparis obtusa
ATTTTATTAAAAATCTAAAATTTAGAAGTTAGAACTTAACTCCTAGGAAGTTGAAACCTATCTCAATCAATCCAAAAGGTACCTAATCCCTTTATACAAGTATAACTTAAATATTATACTTGTATAAAGCGAAAACCTGATTATTATACTACTTGGCTTAAATATTAAACTTATTCAACTTCAACTCTAATATAAACGTAACATCTAATCATGTGAAATGACACAGGTAATAACTATTAACTCAGCCAAATGGAAAACATGAGAGTAAAACAATGTTACACTCGGGATTCTATAAACTTCTACAAATGGCTGGCTGGCATAAAAACAAATGATAGAATATAATAAACGGCTGGCATAAATCAATTAAACAAATACAGCTAGCATAATAAAGTTGCTATTGTATAAATGACATAGGTTAAATTCTTATTAAGATGCCAAAAAGTTTGTATTGATAGAATATTACAATAGACAATTGACAGAATAATACTATAAATGGCTGCCATAATAATATAATAATATAACATTTGAAATACAATAATATAGCATTTTTATAATGTATGGATGGCTGGCAAAATAATATAGTAATGTATACACAACCAGCAATAATACAATAGTATACCACAATCTACTATAATACAATAATGTATCAACATTCTATAATAATACATTATTATATTTACATTCTACAATAATAATACACAAAATAATAATAATACAACATACATAAACTTTCAACAAATCTAAAATCCACATTCATACTATAAAATAAATCTATTTCTCAGGATGGATTCCAACCTAGAGTCCTGCGAAGATCAATTGATGAAGGAAGATCCAATCTTCTCCAACTTTTCTAGCACTCCTTTGAATCCCTTTGTTTGCAAACTTCCAACCTCTACCCAAAGCAACAAAATGCCAATCTCAAACAATGGATTCTCTCCTCACCAAAGACAAGTAGTTTTCCTCAAATCCTATTATTTTTTCCTCTCAAAAATGAACTTCCATTCAACACCCTCTCACACAGGAAAGTCTTCCTGTAAATAGAATAGAGATGGTGGTTGCATGGGTAATCCAATCGATGAAACCATCTCAACTATCCATCTATTATTAGTTAATGAGATGGTTTGCAAAACCACTCTTGTAAAGGGAGAATAAATTTTAAATAAGACTATAATCTATGTTCCCTAAATTTAAGGGTGTTAAAATAAATAATATAATCTCAAAAATAATTTACTAACTTATTTAACTATGGTAATAGAATTTACCAATCCTATTTACCACTTCTAAGAATAACATAAGAATAATTTCCTTCACACAAATAATTAATTTATTATATAATAATATATATTAATATATGTATTCATAGGCATATGTGTGCACCCATATGCTTATGGTACATATACCATAAATAAGACACATTATTATTAATGTTAAGTATTAAAATAACATTATTATAAAATATATTATTTATTCATACACTAATCCACTTTCTAAAATATATATATTAGGTAGCTACTAACATAAGTTAGATTTTACCACTATTTATTTAAAACATTTTATTATTACTATTGTCATAGTCACTTTGTTATTACAAGTATTATAAAATAATACCATAAAATTATTCATTATTATTGATATTAAATCACACGATTCAATCACATGCCAACTCGTTCCTAATGAGATATGCTAGTATAATAGTAACTACTACTAAAGATAAATCACTAAATCATGCCTTCAAATAAACAATGACTCACATCAATAATCTACTAACAAAGTTGAGCATACCATGCAGTAAAAACTACCATACTCAAAACCTCATTCTCAATGAATACAAAAGACAAGAAACTAACTACAAGGTCCACAAAACCAACAAATCGAGAGATCACATAATACATCCACACAAGGGACTGACTCAGCACTTCCCACCTAAGGATAAAAGGATCAAAGGTGAAGTTTCTTCCTATGGAACCTGGTGATATCTCTGTAACAAAAACAATGATCGAAGATTTTAAGGGATCTCTCAGACCTACCAAGCCAGGTGGAGATGATATCTGGTACCTGCAATCTTACATCACCAAGGAGAGATACATATATATATACATATGGATATACAAATCAAATTTATATAAGTAGATGACCAGGATCGATACATCATGTGGACCTCAACTAAGTGAGTAACTACGACTTCATCTTAAGTCATGAAAACAAATCAAAAACATATCTATGAAACTATTATACACTAAGTTTGCACCTTTGTCTCAAGCTCTCATAGTCTTGATAACCTAGTATAACATGGGAATCATCTCCAGGTTGTGGGACCTATGCTAACTGAGATGAGACCTCCAGGTTCTAGGCCAGTTCCTCTTGGATAATCACCTTAATTTTCTTCTAGACATGAAAGTAAATCTTTTGAGGGAAAGGGATGGAAAGAATGCTTAGAAAGGGAAATGACTTAAAGCAAACTACCTACTAGGTGATGCACCTAAATGATGGTATGAATTGTAGCATAAAAGATGGATTCAATGAACAAACTTAGGTCTAGGAGATCACAACTTACTAAATAGGCTTACATAAGTGTTTCATAGAAGGGTCTACAAATAAAAGCGGGTATTCAAGGAAAGAGAGATTCTTTCACAAACAATAACACTCTCTGGATTAGGCAACAATCTATGACCTGCAAACAAACATTCACCTCTGCAACTGGGTATAGGAATGAGACAAGACTATTAAGGGGTTGTAGTATACCCACAAAAGCATTCACATCAAATCATCCACAAGAATACACAAAATTGCAGAAAGAAAGAGGGACCAAGAACCCTAAGATATCACTGAGAAACATATAAATACTGAATTCATTAAGAGATAACTCACACAAGAAGGCATGGGGACATGAGAAATGTCACAAAATATCTTCGATATCTGAATTATCAATGGGAAGTTATGGAATGTAGAAAACCAAAGGACAAAAAAATGTCTCAGATAGCCTTCTAAGAAAAGATAATTTTTTTCTCTTTATAAAATGTGAACTCTGAGCTTCAAAAGCTCCAAAAACATTATATATATCTCCTCTTTTTGCATGTAGGTAGGAATTAAACCTAACTAGGGTTACAAAGATTTTTTATCAAAATAATATCAACCCTAAAACAATCAAATCTGATCATAAATACATCTCTGCAATATCATGGCCAATCAGA
This sequence comes from Chamaecyparis obtusa, assembly GCA_027943335.1. Classification (NCBI taxonomy): domain Eukaryota; kingdom Viridiplantae; phylum Streptophyta; class Pinopsida; order Cupressales; family Cupressaceae; genus Chamaecyparis; species Chamaecyparis obtusa. The sequence continues at coordinate 243,192 of BSBK01006874.1, forward strand.
TATGTCTTTGAGTGCCCATCCCTGTACTGAAACTACTAGCAGACAAAAACCTTCATCCAACTACCTCCCTACAACTCATGTTTCCATAACTATCAATTCTGGTACTCTCAGAAGAAAAATCCACTGAAATGGCTGTCTAGATATCTGCATCACCTTTCCAATTGCAACCACCCCTGAAAACATAAATTTGAACTACCCGCACACTCACATTCGACCAATAGGAACAGACCAGCAAGAAACCAGTGAAAGATATTGCAATCCCTTTTGAAAAGGTCAAAGGCCACATCATCAGGCAAGAGCCAATAGAAAATGAGCACGTCACAGTCAACCAACACCTCAGAAGGAAGAAGAAACCTGACCTCGCATCAGACGGTGGTCGCATGATCACATGGGATCGGAAGATCCCATGAGATTATGCGATAACCATTGGATCTAACTGCGATCGAGAACTGGGCCCAAGGAAATATTAAAGGCTGAGACATAGGAAACATAGAAAATATTAATGAGAAAAGCCTCCATGGGGTGGCAAAAAAAATTAATAAGCACATCCGTTTATGATATTTTTAAGTGGCCTAAAAAGTAACACAAAAACAGGACCAAGGGTTTAGGGCTTTTGGCCAAAATGGTATATTTTCAAATAAAAAGGCTTGTAGACCAGGGATTAAACAATTGTAGAGACCAGAGGAAAAACACAAGGCCATAAAAACTTCTCAGGGTATTCAATATGGTTTAAATTGCAAACCTCCGCATGAAGCCCAGCCTGTAGCCAAAATTAAATAGATAGGGAATTTTGGGTAGCAGAAACATAAAACATCATGATAATGGTTAGATTCAAATCCTTGAGTTAGATCCATAAAACATATAAAAATAGATGGTTTTCTAATCTCATAAACATATAAATGATAACCATAATTGAGCATATCCATCATATCATCATCCACAAAACATAAATATAAATGTATAGTTCTAACCATCATAATAGAGTGTCCAAGTCAGAAAGTCCAAGTATCACCATAGGAGAGGTATTACAGGCTCCATCCCTAATTTTGAATTAGGGTTTGGAGGACCACTTAAAAAAAAATGCTTTTCTAGTTCCTTATTATTTCTTTTTAGATTCCATCATTTATTTATATCTTTTGTATGCATTTAAATTCCGGGAATTTAATTGATGTTTGTATTCGTATTAGGGAAATTAAATTGTAAGGTTATTCTTCCATATGAATTATCACTATTTGTTTTCATCTAATATTATTGTAATTGTCATTAATTTTTAGTAAGATTGGAATAATGGACCCTCAAGTTTAGATGTTTATATTTTTTTTTACGATTTAGTGCTTAGTCTTTTAATTAATTTAATAGAACATTATTATACACAAGATTTATAGGGTGTAAGGAGATCAATTAAATTGGGAATTTCCTTTTATTAAATTGTATTCGTTATAAATTGGAATTATGTGTGGATACACACTGAGATTTAATATTAATGTTTGTTTCATCCTTTTAGCGATGTTTTGACTAAATTCATTATTTTAACTTAGTAGTCTAAATGTTAAATAAATGTAAAGTTAGATTATTAAAATTATTAAGTAGATGTAATTTTTTAAAGGCATTATAGTATTAATTTTCTCGATGAATTTTATAATAATATTTAAGCCTTCCACTTAATGAATACAGACTTTAGAATATCTTGGAAACCGAGTTTTCTTAAAAATTGGGAATTCAATAAGTTTTATATATAATTAAATTTGCGTTCAAATTATTTCAATGCCTTCCTTACCCTAGTTTGGGATAGGGAATAATCTTATCCCTAATTAGCTAAGTTGATCTGAACTATAACCTAATCAATTTATCACATCAAACCTGGTATAGTTTTAATGTCGCTGATGTCGTCTATCGACTTAGGGATGATGACATTCCAGCACATGCCAACTTTTTCCCTATGTGACATTCGGTGGATAGCATTTTAATGTTCTCTAGTTTCACATTAAGTGAGCTTTGTGAGTAGCCTTAGATGTCTTTTAGTGTTTTTTTTAGAGTTAATTTTAAATTATGATCTAGCACTTGTTGTACTAAATCCTTTTATTATTGTTATGTCATAATATTTTTATTTTATTTTATTTTTTTTAACGTAAAGAATCATTAATAATGTTGGACTGATTCAATTTGTACTAAAATTAATTAATTTATTTAAATTTAGACCCTTGGAACATAGAAAATGATGAATTAAATTTTACTATCCATGCTACCTAGTTCTAAGATAAATATAAGTTTAGATGTAAAAGAGGAATAAACTTAGTGGACTTAGGTCTTTATTGTTATTTTTTCTTTAATTTTTCAATGACTTATTTTATGGTATTTGAGCTTCTACTCATTTGGATAAAGAAGTATGTAAGACCTTGGAAGTCAAATTTATTAATATTTGGGGATTTAATTGTTTAATTATTAATAAAATTAGCGTACATGTTGTCCAAACTAATAAATGGAATTAAGGAGTTAGTGATAGGATAAATATTTAAATTATCCTATTCTAAACCGATTTGTATAAGTTGATTATTATTTTTTGAGGAACTTGAAAGGGTATATAGTTATGATTTTTTTAATTAAAAGGAGAAAATCCTATGATTTAATTAAAGAAGTGGTATATTTATCTTTTAAATTTTTAATTTAATTAATGTTCATTACATTCCATCTATTTAGTTAGGCTTGTGGGAAATAGTTCTCTCATTAAAACATTTTAGGGATGTAATTTTGAATTGTATTATAACCTAGTGTATTCTTCATGTCAATCCTAGTTAGGAAAATTCTATGTCGCCAATCATCGTCAATCAATGTAGGGATGTTGGCATGCCAACACATGCCACGACTTCCCCTATGCAACATTTGGTGACTACTCTTTACGTCTCTAGTATTGCATCTAGTAAGTTTATGTGTATCCATAGTTGTCGTAAAGTTTTTTTTCAAAAAAATTTTCTTGTTGTGTTTTGTCCTGTATTTCGGGCATTACATGTTCATTAATTTAAAACTTGAAAATGTTATTTTTATGGGGCCAATATATGTGGCCAGTATATTGGCCAGTGTAAAAATAGCATTACAACTTAACCTAGAATTATGTTGAAATATTTAGTACTCTTGGAAAATTAATGAAATTATTGATATAAACATTTGAGTTCCTTTAAATTAAATTTTAATTAAGGAGTATAGACCTTTTCTCATCTTCAAACTCTTTTAGTATATATTATGACATGCTTGAGAGCTTAGTAACCCCCATCTATTTCGATGAACTACAGGAGGAAGTTCATCCCTAGGGGGGGAGGATGTGAGGTACTACCCCAACCCATCTTAGCTCAACAATTATTTTGACACTTGGTTTATCTTGATGATACATTGTTTTGAGACAATTAGACCTATTTTAGGTTATGAATTTCTACCATTAGACATTATGAGATAATTTTTACAGATTTATATGATGATGATGTTAGTCATACTCTTTACGTACATGTATTAGTTTCATGCTTACCTTATGAATTATGAATTCTACATTTGTTACATTACCTTATAGAATAGTAAATGATGATAGTGAAATGATTCAATGGTTAACTTAGGGTTACTCGTTATGTGAAATTGAACTTACATTTCAATGATTATAGAATGAGGGTATAATGTGGATTATGCTTATGATTCATGAAATGCAGTTTCTTTATGTAATGAGTTTAGATTTTATTATTGTTCCTGTTTCACTTTTGAGATGATTATATATTCATTGAGTTTATGTGATACTGATGTCTGAATCAAGTGTGCAAGATTGTGACCATGGTTGTAAATGTGGGGAAATAAGGATGGATCTATGTGAGATCAGTCTTAAACCAAGGTCAGCTCTAAGAAGAGAACGACCTCATTGTTATGTGATTTTATTTCATAAATGTGATGCATGTATGAGTGATGTTGCAAATGTTTATAAATGTATAATTTGACGTAAATTTTATTATGTAAAAGTAAATATTAAATATCCACTAGGCATTCCAAGTGTGTAATTTTTATACACTAAGTTTATGCCTCCGTCTCAAGCTCTCTTGGTCTTGATAACCTAGTATAACATTGGATTCATCCCTAGGTGTGGGACCTATGCTAACTAGGATGAAACCTCCAGGTTCTAGGCTGGTTCCTCTTGGATAATCACCTTAATTTGCTTCCTGACATGAAAGTAAAACTTTTGGAGGGAAAGGGATAGAAGGAATGCTTGTAAGGGAAATGACTTGAAAGCAAACTACCTACTAGGTGATGCACCGAAATTAGGGTTTGGATCTTAGTATAGAGGAATGAGACCAAAGGAGGAATCAGGTCTAATAAGTCACAACTCACTAGATAGACTTGCATAAGTGTTTCATAGGAGGGTCTGAACAAAAGACACAACTTATAACCTGCAAGAAAATATCCTTTTCTACAACTAGGTGTAGGAATGAGACAAGATTGCTAGGGGTTGTAGTAAACCCACAAAACATCTAAATTAGATCAGACATAGTAACACACAAAATCATAGAAAATGAGAGGGACTAGGAACCCCAATTTCCATTAACAGCATTCATAAACTTCAATCCAATAAGAGATAATCAAGACAGTGAAGACGGGGATAGAATAATATCACAAGTACCTCAAGAATGCCTTGATCATCAATGGGAGATTACAAAGAGTAGAAGAGCTAGAGGGTAGAACAAATACCATAGATGGATTTCTGAGAAAAGATGACTTCCTTGCAAAAGTGGGCTTCTCTCCTTTACAAAAATGAACCTCTTCTAGCACCAAGGCTCTACAAAAACAATAAATACCTCCTCAATTACACACAGGAAAGAGTCAAAAACTAGCGTAACTAGGGTTACAGATTTTAAAAAAGTATCAAACCCTAAAGGTACACTACTGACCCATCATGAAAATCACTGAGAACCAATCATCAAATTAGATCTTTCTCTTTGCGTGTTGATCCTAGACTGAGTCCACCTGTAGACAAAACAACTTTGATTCATCTACCCACCTACAACTCCACTAAGCCATGAAGGCTTCAAAAATATGATCTTATTTCCCTAGAAGAGGTACCACTTGCAAAGGTGGCGCCAAATATTTTCATTACTTCCCAGCGTGGGAACATAGCACAGTACCCTGCAACACTAGCCAATTATCACCTCCATCATCCTCTCAACCACAACCGTCCTGAGAAATCAATTCCTGAGCTAACCGACGTTGTATGTGGCTGAAAGAACACAAAACCATAATAGGAAATTGGCGCAAAAATTCAAATTTGAATGTTAACGGCTAGCCTGGTCATTTTAAAACATGACTGTCGATGAGAAACCTTCCCGGCAGATGAACAACCATGAGATGCTAAAAAAATGATTCAAAATCCCCTTTGACAAGTCAAGACCACCATGGAAGTCAACAGTCAATGAAATAGGAGAAAATCAGCATGAGGACCCACCTTGATTTTTCTCCTCTTTAAGTCACAAAGAAATCTTTTAAACCCTGGGCCCAGACCTGCCACTTGGTAATCTTTTATTCGCTCTAGCCACTTTGCAAGCATACACCTTAGCAGTTCTCTGACAATGGACCCACAATCACCTGATTCCAATCTAACAGTGGGTGCATGATCTTATAGCCCCAGAATATTCCTTACGCTTTTACGCTAGTTGCTAGATCCTTACCTTTCTGAGACCCCACTGACACATCAGTCCACCTATGAATCTTTATCAGCATGCATCAACCAATCACATTCGAACACCTAAGCACACTTGGCAATATGGTCCCACAGATTTTCCTTTCACATTGACCTATAAGAAGTTGGCAAATCACCCTGACTTGGCACTGGACCCACTGACAAATGTTGAACACTTTGCAAAATCAATAGCTAGCGCATAATCTCATGTGTCAAAAAAGCCCTTCATGAAGATACACTAGCCATCGATCTTCATCCTTCTGACATCCCTACAAACATTTTGATATGGTCCCACTATGGCATCCAAGTCATTGCTATGTGGACCAATCAAATTCAAGCAAGTCATCACATGAGGACCCACCTGATAGAGTTAGAGATAAAGTAAGATCAACGGTCAGCACATAATCTCATGTGTCAGAGAAACCTTATGAGATTATATGCAAACCATTGGATCCTTGAGATGTCAGAACCTCTGACTGCTTGGAAGAACCTGGCCCCACTGACATGCTGCCAAATCACTACCACGTGGACCAATAAAAAGTCACTGTTTGTATACACATTGCAGTGGACCCACTTGTTTGAAGGGTTCTGTCACCAAGGAGAATCAACGGTTGTCTGAAGATCTCAAACTCTAACAATGGCCTATGCAAAGATGAGACAATTATTAGATCTTCATAATCAGGACCCCACTCTGACACAAAACCTAGATACCACATCTACGACTAGTCTTAAAGCCTGATACATTTGAAGATTCCTTGTGAAAAATAGATCACCATCGGATTAAAAACTTGATCCCACCTGTAGAGTTAACCACACTTGGATTACACAAACCAAGGAACAAGGAAATTCTTATTCACGAGAGGAAAGTCTTAACCATGGTTAGAACAGACAAATACATGGACAAGGGGTTTGCTGAATCATGAATGAACCCAGGGTTGGATCACACAAACATAGGAATAAAGGAAAATCAAATACGCACATGCTAAAAGAAATCACTTAAGCCATCGATAAAGTAACTACAAATTAGAACAAGGGCTTAGGGTTTTGAGGGTTAAAACACCACAATGGCTACCTTTTTGAATATTTTGACCTATAGACCAGGGACTTGAAATAATTGCAGAGGCCGGGAAACAAAACATGAGGCCATGAAATCTTCAAAGATGCTCAGAAAAAGTAAAACAGAGACTTAGAATAGATTTTAGCCAAATTTGCATGGATATGAAAATTAGGGTAACATTTTGGTGATTTCTGTTGGATGTCAGCCTGGTAGACATGGAAAATAGTGACCTTGAACATCCATTGGGCATGGGGACATCAAAATTTTCAAAATTCTCATAGGGAGACGGAATTGGAACTGTGCTCAAAGCACTTCTTGAAAAGAAGGAAAATTTAACCTAGAAAGTAGGGAAAACAGGGAAACATACAAAGATTACAAGGAGGGATTAACCTCAAAGAATGGTTTTAGATGGAAACCATTGATTGATATCAGTAGGGTATCACCTTCAATAGTTGATAGCTAAAAAGCATTGGATCCTCTGCACTCTGTTATAACAAATGGCCCACCCCAGAATGAATCAAATTTTGTGTGCCTGCTAGGTCTGGCTCTGAATTCATCCCATTTAAGGACTACATCCCCAACCTTGAAATTCCTGACCCTGGCTCTTTTATCAAAACTCTTTTTGGTTTGGTCCTAATGGAATTCCATATCTTGCATTGCCTTACCCCTAATTTCTTCTAATTCCATCAATTGAGCATATTTGATCTATAAGGGATCCCTTTCATCAAATAGGGCATATTGAGTAGCTAAGTCCAGAGCTGGTAATTCTATTGAAATTGAAAACTTAGCCTCCTTTCCATACACTAACATGTAAGGAGAATTACCAATGATTTTCTTTGGGGTAATCCTATCTAACCATAGGGCAGATATCACTTTAGTATGCCAGTCCCTCTGATTCTCTTGAAGGGTCTTCTTGATTATCCTAATCAAATTCTTATTGGTGGATTCTACCAAGCCATTGCCTTGGGGGTAGTAATTTGAACTAGTATTTAGATAGATGCCATTCTTGACTGCCCACCCTGAGACTTTGAGGCCTATGAATGCTAAGGCATTATCTGAAATGATGGAATCAGGAGTGCTAAACCTATGGATTATATCATCATAAAAGCTTAGGAAAACACCCTCATTGGCTTCTTTCAATGCAATTTCTTCTATCCATCTATTGAAATAATGTATAGTAGTGATGACCCATTTATGACCTGCACTAGATGGAGGATTGATCATCCCAATGAAATCAATACCCCACTTCATGAAGGGTTGCTCTGTTCTGACCGGTTGTAGGGGTAAGGCTGCAAGCCTTTCTTTTCCTACAAACATGGCACACTTGATGCATTTCCTCACATAATCATGACTATCCTTAAAGATAGATGGCCAATAGTATCTAGCCCTCATGATTTTAAAAGCAGTAGTCCTAGGAGAAAAGTGACCTCCAGAAGGTCCATCATGAAACTCAAATAGGATGTCTGCTATCTTTTTTGAATCTATGCATCTTAAAAGGACACCATTGTGATCCTTTTTGAAAAGAACATCATCAATTAGCATAAAAGGAATATATTGTAACATATAATACCTTTTTTTTGCCGAATCTAGGCCTGTAGGACATTGTCCTGTCTTCAAATAATTGATCATATTAGGCAACCAACTTGTTGCCTTGGCTTATTCTTCTGTAGAGTGCACCACTAGAGATGCATACATTTTCTTTGATTTCCTTGAACTTTCATCCTCTACCAAATGCTCACAAAGACCTCTTCCTCTAACCAGCTTGGTAGTCTAAATATCTATGTCATATTCCATCACCTTGGTGATCCAACCAGCTCTTTTCTCATTTAGGTCCTTGGAAAGAAAAAACTCTTTGACACTTGGATGAGTAACTTTTAAATGTACCTTGCTATGGGTCAATAAATATTTGAACCTTTTGAGGCTCTTTACCACAACAAGCACATGTTTCTCTACAAAAGAGTATCTCTGTTCATATTCTTCCAAACCTTTTCTAAAGAAAGCAGTAGGCTATTCCAATCCTTCTGAATTTTCTTGAATCAACATTCCAGATATAGCATCATGACCTCCATAAGTATAAAGGATGAAATCCTTACTAAAATTTGGGTTTAAGAGGGTAGGAGCTCCTGTTAGGGCCTCTTTAATGGCTTGGAAATTGGCCTTCCCTTCTTTGGTCCAACTAAAAGCTAAACTCATCTTTAACATGGCTGTTAAAGGCTTTAGTAAATCTGCAATGTTAGGCAAGAACCTCCTAACAAAGTTAATCTTTCCTATGAAAGATTGAAGAATTTTCTTGTTATTTGGTAGGGGTAGTTCTAGGATAGCTACAATTCTCTTAGGATCCACTGTAATTCCCTCTTTGGATACTACATATCCTAACAATTTTCCTTCATGAACTGCAAACACACATTTCTTAGGATTAAGAGATATCCCAAATTCTCTACACCTGTCAAAAATATTCCTCAGATGTTTGATGTGGTCTACTGCATGGTTTGAATAGACAGTTATGTCATCTAAGTAGACCAACACAAACATGTACATTAGGATCTTAAAGGCCATATCCATTGCCTTTTGAAATGTGGCACCTACATTTGACAAACCAAAGGGCATCTTTTGATAAGCCATGGTTCCCCACTTGGTTGTAAATGCAGTCTTGTATTGATCATCTTTATTTACTAAGATCTGATTTTATCTTGAATAGCCATCCAATAATGAAAATCTCTCAGATCTAGAGACACATTGTAAAATTTGTTCCATAGAGGGTAGTGGATGGCGGTCCTTCAATGAGGCCCTGTTAAGATCCCTGAAGTCAACACATAACCTCAGTTCCCCATTCTTCTTCCTGATAGGAACAAGGTTGGAAACCCAACTAGTATGCTTAATGGGGTAGATGATACCACTCTATCAATTTGAGCACTTCTTTATGCATAAGTGGCTCAAGCTTAGGATTAGCAGGCCTTTGCTTTTGCCTCACTGGTTTGGCATTAGGTTCTAACTCAATAGTGTGCTGAGCAAGGGTAGGATCAAAACCCTTGAGGTCCTCATACTGCCATGCAAAAACATCATTGAATTCTTTGAATAACTGAGCATAAGCTTGTTTCTCCAATTCAGTGTTCACTTTTTCAAATTGTAGGCTCTTACCTGGTTCCAACTCTAATTCAACACAATGTTCTTGTTGAACTACCAGGCCAGCTTTATTTTTCTTGACTTGATCATCCTTGTTGAAGATAGTCTCTAAGGTAACTAGACCTCTAGGCATCTTATTAGACTTGAGTTGTATCACTTGATCACCATAGCTTTGTGATAGCCTATCTTGATTGTGTTCTGAAAAAACATCTTCTTCAAACAAGAATTGCAGAATTTGTTCATCATTGTCAAACACTTGCCAATTGACATCATTATCAGGAATAGAGGGTCTGACAATCACTTTGATATGCTATTGATCTATTTCTCTTGAAATGCTATTTGGAATATCATATTGGGATCCAACAACAGCTAATCTATCTGCATTTTGATTTAACTTTCTAGGGATAGCAACAATATTGAAAGCATGGAAATCTTCAATTACATCCCAAACTCTATGTTTGTATGCTTTCATGGTGTCATTTTTGGTTGCACTTATCCCTCTTACTTGGCTGACAACTAACTCACTGTCACCATAAAATTTTAAGGCCTTAAGCCCTCTTTTTCTAGCCCATTCTAGTCCATTGACTAGGCTTTCATACTCTACAGTATTGCTAGTGTAGGAGAAACTGAATCTAAAGGTAGGATAATACTTTTCTCCTTTTGGGGACACCAGCATAGCACCACCACCACCACCATGTCTTCTTCTAGCCCCATCAAAAAATAATTCCTAAACCTAACTACTCTGGTCTTCTGAATCAACATCCTCTTTCAGAAGGCTTGGCTCTATAGCATTACTTTCTTGTATTGAATAACTTCCCAAACCAAAATCCTAGATCAGATTTTCTTGGGCCTCTGAAGCTCTTTCATCTAGAAGGATATTAGGGATACTCTCTATCTTTGTGCTTGCTTCATTAATGGTTTGGAAGTCACTGCTATCAAATATGGGGTAGTTGGCATTGATTGCATTAGACACATATGGCTCTATATGGTGTGCTTCTAATGGTTTTGATTTAATGGTGACCTTGGTCCCATACCTTGTATGAAATGACATGTGAGACAAGTCAAAAGATAGATAGCCTCCTATCTTAGCTATAAACTCCCTTAAAAGACATATACCAAATAATGTAGGGAGATCTATAATATATATATCAAGGAGGATGGAGAAATTAGGACTAGCATGAAGGATTAGACTGGTATCCTTAGCCACACCTATAGTATTGACTGACGATCCATCAAGTTGGGTAACCTTCTTTTGGAAGGCCTCATATTTTAGTCCTAACTGGTCAGCTACTTTCTTGGGCATTATAGTGCTAGTAGCTCCACTATATACCATACAATTATGCACTAAAGATTTTCCAATGATTAAAGATACATAAAAGGGAGGTGGCTTTGAGTTCCTACCTTGTGTGGCATTAGCCTTGGAGTTTCTACTTGGAGCCTTCTTTTCTTGATCAACATTGACCAACACTGGCTTTGCAGCTTCTTTTGTAGGTTGAGGAGTTGTTACCTCTGACATGGCCTTCTTCAAAATTTCAGGTTGTCCTGGAAGAGCCAAAGAGTGCCACATGGACATGGTGACATTCACCTTCTTCATGTTGTCTATAATATTGAATGGTGTCACATTGTGTACTCTTTAATGTGTCTTTGGCATGACAAGCTCCATCTCTTTGAGAGTGTGCTCCTCTTTACTTGTAATGGTAGGAGCCTCCTTAGGTGTGATGGGAGTAGCTTGCTGTAGTGGCTCTACAGATGTAGTAGCTTTAGAGTTGGAATCCGCTCTCTCCATGTCTTGAGCTCTTCTTTTTTCTCTTGTAAAGGAAAAAAAAGAAGCTTCATCATTGACTCCATTGAAGTCTAGTTTCTCCCAATTAAAGAGAGCAGTCTCATGCTCTTGTGATTCTTGTTGAGGAACTAACCCACTAAATGAAACCTTTGATTGAACTTGTGAGGCATTTTGAACCATTAGAGCCTGGTTCATCCATCCATTTGAACATGTAGCCTAATTATGAGGCTGACTACAAGGGAAACACCATTCATTATCCATAGCCATATTGTTTTGAGTAGGAACCATGTCCCTCACTGGATTTGCAAAACTGAGAGGTGCAGGGTTATATGGTTGGAATGGCCTTTGATTGAAATTTTTCCTTTGTCCTTGATAGCCTCCTTGGTATGGTGGCCTATTTTATTGATAAGGTTGTCCTTGATTTTGATACTACTAACTAGGACCTTGGCCTTATGACTGAAATGGTGGTTTGATTCCTTGACCTTGCTTCTTTAGATTTGTGACTTCTTTGGTCAAGGTTTGCAAAAAGTTAGTCATTTCTTGCTAACTGCTTTGTTGACTACTCTTTATTTCTTTTAACTCTTGGGAGAAACTAGTCCTCAGCTCTTGACCACTAGTAATAGCTTGGGGTGCCAATATGGTGGGAATAGGGGTAAACCAAGGTATTTGAGCAGGTGCAATGGGTTGAAGGCTAGGAAAAATGGGCATTGGAGGCCTTCTAGCAATCATGCTTGCTTGGATCAAATAATTTTCAGTGTTGACAGCTATGTCAAAAGCTTGGGGTAGAGAAGTACCACCCATAGACTAGATCATGATAGAAATTTGACCATTTAGGCTTTGTAAGTAGTAAAGGAAGGCATGGTCTACTGATGGTCTCACTAAGACTGGGATTCTATTCCATGTTTTAAGGAATCTACTATTATAATCTATCATTTGTTCTTGAGGGTCTCTCTTAATAGTTGCTAACTATTCAACTAGAGACAAATTATCTAATTTATCCTCAAAATGTTTACTTAATGCATCCCCTAACTCATCCTAAGAAGTAATAGAACCAACAGTTAGAGTTCTAAACCATTCTAGAGCCTTACCTTTTAAGGAGGCTGCTAATAACTTTGTGGCCACATCTTCTTGAGTAATGTTGTGTATGTTGTAGATGGTGGTCACATCTCTTATGTTGTCAAAAGCAGTTGTTTGCCCCTCACTTGTGAAATCAGGTATACTCTTAAGTGCCCCCAAGGGCACATCATGATGTTGAGAAAAGGCCAATGGGATGCCTTGGTTGAATGGAGCAAAAGAAAACTATCTAGCCATTGTAGGACTTGGAATTAGAAGATTGACAACTATATGAGTTGTATTTGCTGCTTGATTGGAATCTTCCTCTAGATCTCTGGTTAGAGATCTACCTCTTCTTCTAGAATGAAAGGGAAAAGATATCCTTTCTAAAGTATTAGGAGGTGTAGATTGAACTCTTCTTGTAGGGGATGTCCTTTGAGTTGACATGCCTTTGTGACTTCTTCTTGAGGGCAACTCTAAAAATTGGGTAGGCTTTGAGCTCCTAGTCTCAATCTTTCTCATAAAACTTTGAACAAATTAGCCTTGATCTTTGAAATCAATGGAGTCACCAGATATATTTGATAGAATAACTTCTAAAAGCCTACACTATGCAATCTACATATCAGATATAGCATATCTTTGAATTTGAATAACTTCTAGTCCCACCGAGTGTGCCAGAAATAGTTATACACTAAGTTTGTGCCTCTATCTCAAGCTCTCTTGGTCTTGATAACCAAGTATAACATTGGACTCATCCCCGGATGTGGCACCTATGCTAACTGGGATGAAACCTCTAGGTTCTAGGCTAGTTCCTCTTGGATAATCACCTTAATTTTCTTCTTGACATGAAAGTAAAACTTTTGGAGGGAAAGGGATAGAAGGAATGCTTGTAAGGGAAATGACTTGAAAGCAAACTACCTACTAGGTGATGCACTAAAATTAGGGTTTGGATCTCAGTATAGAGGAATGAGACCAATGGAGGAATCAGGTGTAATAAGTCACAACTCACTAGATAGACTTGCATAAGTGTTTCATAGGAGGGTCTAAACAAAAGACACAACTTATGGCCTGGAAGAAAACATCCTTTTCTACAACTAGGTGTAGGAATGAGACAAGACTGTTAGGGGTTATAGTATACCCACAAAACATCTAAATCAGATCAAACATAGTAACACACAAAATCATAGAAAATGAGAGGGACTAGGAACCCCAATTTCCATTAACAACATTCATAAACTTCAATCCAATAAGAGATAATCAAGATAGTGAAGACAGGGATAGAACAATATCACAAGTACCTCAAGAATGCCTTGATCGTCAATGGGAGATTACAAAGAGTAGAAGAGCCAAAGGGTAGAAAAAATACCATAAATGGCTTTCTGAGAAAAGATGACTTCCTTGCAAAGGTGGGCTTCTCTCCTTTACAAAAATGAACCTCTTCAAGCACTAAGGCTCTACAAAAAACAATAAATACCTCCTCAATTGCACAAAGGCAAGAGTCAAAAACTAGCCTAACTAGGGTTACAGATTTTACAAAAGTATCAAACCCTAAACGTACACTGCTGACCCATCATGAAAATCACTAAGAATGAGTCATCAATTTAGATCTTTCTCTTTGCATGTTGATCCTAGACTGAGTCCACCTGCAGACACAACAACTTCAATTCATGTACACACCTGCAACTCCACTAAGCCTTGAAGGCTTCAAAAATATGATCTTATTTTCCTAGAAGAGGTACCACTTGCAAAGGTGGTGCCAACTCTTTTAATTACTTCTTAGTGTAGGAACATGGCACAGTACCCTACAACACCAGCCAATGGTCACCTCAATCATCCTCTCAACCATTACCGTCCTAAAAAATTAATTCCTGAGCTAACTAATGTTGTGCGTCACCAAAAGAACATAAAACCCTAATAGGAAACCAACACAAAAATTCAAATTTGAATGTTAACGGCTAGCCTGGTCATTTTAAAATCTGACCATCGATGAGAAACCTTCCTGGCAGATGAACGGCCATGATATGCTGAAAAAATGACTCAAAATCCCCTCTGACAAGTCAAGACCACCGTGGAAGTCAACAACCAATGAAACACAAGAAATTAGCATGAGGACCTACCTTGATTTTTCTCCTCTTTAAGTCACGAAGAACTCTTTTAAACCCTGTGCCCAGACCCGCCACTTGAAAATCTTTTATTTGCTCTGGCCACTTTGCAGGTGTAGACCTTGGTAGTTCTCTGACAATGGACCCACAATCGTTTGATTCCAATCTAACCGGGGGTGCATGATCTTATAGCCCCAGAATATTCCTTACACTTTTATGCCAGCTGCTAGATCCCTACCATTCTGAGACCCCACTGACACATCATTCCACCTGTGAATATTTATCAACATGCATCAACCAATCATGTTCAAACACCGAAGCACACCTAGCAATATGGTCTCATGGATTTTCCTTTCACTTTGACCAATAAGAAGTCAGAAAATCATCCTGACCTGGCACTAGACCCACTGACAAATCTTGAACACTTGGAAAAATTAACGGTTGGTGCATAATCTCATGTGTTAGAAAAGCCCTTCGTGAAGATACGCCAGCCGTCAATCTTCATCCTTCTAACATCCCTACAGACATTCTGACATGGTCCCACTATGGCATCCAAGTCATTGCTATGTGGACCAATTGGATTCAAGCAAGTCAGCACATGAGGACCCACCTAACAGAGCTCAGAGATAAAGTAAGATAAAAAATCAGTGCATAATCTCATGTGTCAGAGAAACCTTATGAGATTATACGCCAACCGTTGGATTATTGAGATGTAAGAACCTCTGACCACTTGGAAGAACATGACCCCACTCACATGCTACCAAATCACTACCATGTGGACCAATAAAAAGCCACTGTTTGTATACATGTTGTAGTGGACCCACTTGTTTGAAGGGTTATGTCACCAAGGAGAATCAATAGTTGTCTAAAGATCTCAAACTCTGACAATGGCCTATGCGAAGATGAGACGACCATTAGATCTTCAGAATCGGGACCCCACTCTGACATAAAACCCAGATACCACATCTATGGCCAGTCTTAAAGCTTGATACATTTGAAGATTCCTTGTGAAAAATAGATCACCATTAGATTAAAAACTTGATCCCACCTACAGAGTTAACCACACTTGGATTATGCAAACCAACAAACAAGGAAATTCTTATTCACGAGAGGAAAGTCTTAACCATGGTCAGAATAGGTGAATACATAGACAAGGGGTTCACTGAATCATGAATGAACCTAGGGTTGGATCACACAGACACGTGAATAAGGGAAAATCAAATACACACATGCTAAAAGAAATCACTTAAGCTATCGATAAAGTAATTGCAAATTAGAACAAGGGCTTAGGGTTTTGAGGGTTAAAACACCACAACGGCTACCTTTTTTAATATTTTGACCTACAGACTAGGGACTTGAAATAATTGTAGAGGTCAGGAAACAAAATATGACACCATGAAACCTTCAGAGATGCTTGACAGAAGTAAAACAGAGACTTAGAATAGATTTTAGCCAAATTTGCATGGATATGAAAATTAGGGTAACAGTAATGTGATGTGTACTTTTTTTAAGTGTCACTTGACACTATTGTGGTGTGATGGCATGTTGAAGTGGAATGTGGACCCTACCACTTCCTTAGGTTATCTTGTGTATCCCTAGGCTTGGTTAGTGGTTTAGGAAACTAAGGTTTATGTCATCATGGTTTCATTTTCGGATGTAAACCTTACTAGGGTTTTTGAAGGGTTATATGGAGTCCTATGGTGTAGTTAGGGTTGGTTTTTAGTGCCCCAAGTCATGTACAAGGGTTATGGGCCAATTTTTACCTTTTTCACTTCCCTAGGCTCCCATATTGCCTCTCTAAGTGGGCCATCTTTGGTAATGACGCAATTGGGAATGCTTTCTAGGATAACTCTATTTCCCATATTTTGAATTGCATCCCATTTCCATTGCAAGGGGCAAGTGGCTAGTTAGAAAGGATCTAGATACCTAGCTTACCTTGGGATGAGGGTAGGAGAGAGGAATGTCTTAGAGTCTTTAGGAAAAGAGACAACAAAATAGACACTTCTAGGGAAGGCAAGTTTAGAGTTGGAAAAACTAGAGTCTTGAGAAGTGAAGGAAAGGGATAGCTCTTCTACAATCCTCCATTGCCATTTCTTAAGAAAAAGGTTGGTGGATCTATTATGTTTATGTTTATGTAATTGTATTGTGAAGATAAAACTGTTGAGAGAATTTTGAGATGTTTAGTTTCATTGTGTTCATATGAGTTTTACTCCTATATTACTTTCTTGTTTTGTAATGTGTTGTGGGTGTACAAGATAATTATCATCCTTGGGAGGATTTGAGAATGTCTTGGGGTGAAGGGCTTAGTTAGGAAATCCATGTGTTTGAGAGCTTGGATGTATGGGCATCCTTGAGGCCTACTTATGTTTTTGTTTAGGGGCTAGAAGCGATGTGTTTGATGCTCTTGTGATGGGCTAGTATGTTGGGAAATAGCCTTGTGAAGGCATGTAAGAATGAATTTTAATACTTGATTTGTATGAGTAAGGCATCTCCATATGAGAATTTTCCACCTGGACCCATTTAAGGATCTAATTATGATCCTATGTGCAAGCTTGGGTAAGGGAGTAAAATGTGTATGTTCTTGTACCAATTGTGGAATGATTGTTAAATGTGTGTGTGTTGCATGTTTGTTTCACACCCATTCTTATTTCCCCTAGCTTAGGGGTGGCCATGAAATGGCCTAAGCTAGGAGGTGAGCCTCCATGGTCATATGGTAGATGCTTTTGTGTTGCAAGTGTTTTCTTGAATGGTGAAAGGATGAAGTTTCAAGTTTGAAGTAGTGTTGTTCAAGAAAGGAGCTATGTAGTTGTTAAAAATAAAAGAAGCAATTTAAAAGGAATGTTATATTATAATTTTGTTGTATATGATTCTTTTGGAAAGTTTGTATAATTATAATTATGTTGAAAAGAGGAATTGTGTAAAAGACTTAAGATGATTATTTCAACTCTGAATTATCTTGAAAATTAGAATGTACTTTATGTATTTGAAAACTAAAATTGTATTTGAAAGATAATAGAATTATTGCTTTAATTTTTAAATGGAGGTTTGAATAAGGAGATTAATCTTTTATTTAAATTTGGAAGTTAAATATCTGTTGCTATTTAGAAAAGGACTAAAATTTAGAATATGGTTATACTATAGTATAATTAGTACAAAGCTAGTAAAGAAAATATGCAGCTATTATTGTGGATTCTATTTTACCTAGGATGAAATTCTAATTTCCTAATTTTTTGTATTCTTAAGAAAGAAGTTTTAGTTTATATTTTAATCCATTTAATGGATCATTGTTTATTGTTTTCCAGACAGAATTAGAATTCTTTGCTTTTGTTTATTGTTTTTGGTTGTGTTTTGGTCTAGCAGTTTTTGGGCATTACAATGCCCTTATTGCTTAGATGGAGGTGATTTAGATATTTATATTATTTCGAGCATACCAATATTTAAAATTTTATGATATGGATGTCAAGTCAATATTTTTAATGAAGAACTAAAGGAATAAGTTTATATTGAGAAACCAAAAGGGTTCGGTTCAATTTGAGAATCCGATGCAATATATTGCATATTAAAGAAGACACTATATGGGGTTGAAGTGGGAACCGAGAGAATGGTGATGCAAAGGCCTTAGGTGGAATTGAAATCATTAATATCAAGATGGACTCCAGTAATGTTCTCATAATAGCCAACAAGCATCTTCCATATGATAATTATCCTTGAGACAAGCCATACCATACCCTATCAGAGTGCACATAAAATTATTATGCCACCATAGGATCTACACCTTTTAAATCACTCCAATTTCCCTCAATCCATCCAATCGATTAAACCAAGAAATCTCATCTTCCAACTATCCCTTACCGGGTGTTCACAAGGCCTCAATCCATAGTAGCCCTGCCAAACTCATTTTTCTAGGATAACACCAAACTTCTCTAAAAAACTCAGATATATAATAGTATATCTAGATACCCTTTTCAAATTTTCTAAACATATCTCATAACCACATATTATTCCTTTGGACCAAATATCCAAACAATGCATTGTTCCTTTGCAATTAGCCCTCCTATTACAAAGAAAGTACTATCAACTCACATCCCCAACATCCCAACCTTCAACATATTTTGAACATCATCCAAATCAATTTATTTTCATCTTTTCATGAGGTGCCACCTTGTTTCAATCCCAATCAGCACTGTGTCTCAATCGAAGACCTCTTCTCCAACCACCTGCATATACCTACAAATAAACACACATGGATACATATCTTACATGGATTTGATCCTCCCACAAGTTATAATAGAAAAATTAAGTGGGAGGGCCTAGGTATTCATTGGAACTTCAAGGAAATATGTTGATTGCACTCAAAATCTATCTAGGAATAGTCAACAAAATGACTAAGATTCTTGTCTTTAAACTTCACAAAATATACAATACTTGTGTAGGAATGAATAAATAATTAAACCATACCTATTATAATTCATTCCAAATAACACTTGTATAAAACAAATATTTTTCAATACCAAACAAAGGATTGTGTCCTCATGACAGTGAACAAGCCAGTTTGTAGAGAATTAATATTTTATTGATCTTAACTTCATTTCATTGTCATCCTCGACATACAAAGACTCTAAAAAAATCCCTAAACTTCAATACTCTCTCATTCACACACTCACACTACCAAAATAAACCATCTCCACATGGTTAATAGTTTTACAAACTTCCCTCAACTGGTTATAGTCAGTATTAATGCTCTTGCATTAAGGTTACTGTTGTTAAGTTGACAACATAGTTGCCAACTCTACAACTCTCTATTCCTCTACCATTTATATGATTAAAATAAAACTTTAAAAGGCCTTTTAGGACTCCAAAATAACTCTAATACCTTAATCACTCTTAAACCCCACACACTATCCTTTTAGGCCTCATTTTTCTAATTTAGGTAATTTACATATTTGAGCACTTCTAGTGTATTTGACAACTTCAAATGGCTCTAATGGCTAACTTACAAACATTAGGACCTTTATAGGTCATTAAAAAATTTATCAATACTTATGATCCCCAAATGACTCCAAGGTGGCTTCTAGCCTCGAAATGCCATTAAAGCTTACATAATTGATCCTTTCACAAAGTGATCAATAAAACATAAAAACATCATTAAATGACCAATGTGGTCTTATTACAATTCCAAATGACCCAACAAGGCCATGGTGTCTTCAACTTCCCCCTAGGATCTATTCAGTGACCCTAGTTTCCTCTAGGCCCTTGTGCTTGGCCTAGGAGCTCCTACACCATACTCCTCAGCTTTAAACTTTTCCAAGTCCTCTTGGAAACTAGAAAAAACAAATGTCAGAAAAAAATACTTTAGAAATTCATGTTGATCTTTAAAAAATATAAGTCCTCAATGAACCATGCAACTCTTATTCGATGCAACTTCATCTTGCATCTAGGTTTTATCTCCTTCACCAATGTGATCATGGCTTTCCCATGCTACATCTCACTCACCTAGATACCAACCTATACCTCTAGTTCATCTTGTGCTATCTCCACACTATGAGAAAATTTTGATATCTTTGAGCCTCATGGCCCATCTATACAAATTTAGTATCTTCTTTGAAGGCTGCTCCATCTTGTGCCTCCAAACTACATCTATACCCTTCCATTCCCACATGATTGCATAAAAAAAATCTCACAAATAAGTTTCCTCTACCTCAAGACCTTCCAAGCCTTCCTCTATCTTGTCTCCTCCAATATTCACCAAGACTTGTTCACAAGTCCTTACACCCTTCATCATAGGTGCATCTTCCTCTCTAAGAGTACCCATCCTAGTACCCTCCTCTTCTTCCAACTTTCTCTTCTTTCTGCTGCCACAACTAGTCTCCCAATAGGCCATTTTATCTTCTTCAACCTAAGTTCCAACTTGTAGCATCCTTAAGCATCTCCTCAAGTCTCTTCAACCTCCCTTCACCTTCTTCCAAGGCTTTCTCTAGACTTCTTTTCTTTTCTTCCCTCTCTTTCCTCTCTTTTTCTCTTCTCCTCTTTTCTTCATCTTATTTTCTTCTTGTAAGATATAAATATGTAAGATATGAAAATGATCTTTAAAATATAAAGGACTCGAGAAGGTAAGATCTTCTTCTTAACCCCAAATTCCCAAAGGAAAGATCCAAATTAATTAACCACAAGGAAATGGTCAATACATAACTGAATCAATCGATTAGTAATAAGAAGAAAGAGGAAAACATTACATTATGTTTTAGAAGAGAGTATTGAAATATTAATTGAAATGGATTTAAAACAAATACTAACGTCAAAGTATAGTAGATCTGGAAACTGCTATTTTCTAGCGTCTGTACTAAGTTTCTAGAAATTCTGCAACCGGATTTGGGACAGAAACACAAAGATGAAGAAAACCTAGAAATATTTTTCTTTTCTAAACCAGGTCGACCTTGACCCAAATGAAGGTCAACCTTGACCCCTTTTATGTTGACCTTGACCTGCACAGCTCCAATGGAAATTTTGTTTGCGGATCCCGAAAGTTGCCGAAAAGGGTATCCAAATCTGCTCTGTAATTTGTTGTTCCGCACCTGTTCCTATAAGAAAAATGGTTCTATGTTTATATGAGGAGTTTGCCTTGGTTAAACCCCAGTTTTAGAATTAACCTTGAAATATAATTGAAATTGCAGTAATAAACAAAGTAAATGGAACAATTCACCTTGCTTATGTTGAAACCCTTATGGAGGATTTGAATCCTTGAATCCACAAGTATGGATACTCCAAATAGATGTATAATTTTAGGATGTCTCAAATCAATTTCATTTAGATCTTCAACACCAATCTTGAATGGATCTTGGAATAGGAAGAAGCTTGAGTGGATGGGGATGGATAAATCTTCAACAAGAGGGGCTCCATAGAGCTTGAATTATTTAATGACTACTAATGGATCTCCTTGATGAATTGGATCTTTAATTCTTGAACACTTGAATGCTTGAAAACTTGAATTCTCTAAGATAGATAATTGCTTGAATGTTTGAATGCTTGATTGATAATTGCTTGATTATTTTTTTCGATGGATGCTTGATGGATTGAAATGAGAGGAGAAGGCTTCCTTATATACTAGTTTAGGGCAAAAACTTCTAGAGAGGCCAAAATAGGAGAAATAAATTCCCCATTAAGCCTATACCATTAGAATTGGACCTAAATTAAATATCATTTAATATTTTACCATTTTGAAGCCCGAAATAGCCGACCTGGAAGCAGGAAATAAATCTTTCTGAAACCTGACATTTGAAAACCTTTGAAATTTGAAATTTGGACCCTAGGTCAGGGTTGAGGTCAACCATGACCTAGGTCAGGGTTGAGTTCAACCTTGACCTAGAGGTTTGACCTTGACCCTGAGGTCAAGAACCTAAAATTCACAGAGCAGGATGCCATAAAGAAGTAGGAAAGAAGTGGAAAATAGGGTAGGACAAGGGAAAAATCTAGATCCAAGTCAAAGACCCATAAAAGGCATTTGACATGACCCCAAACCACTTACTTGAAGGGATAAACCAGTCCTAAATGGAAGTCCTTCCATTTTTTGACTATACATTTAGGCCCCACTTTAGCAAGAGTATGGACTCGATGCAAACTCTTGGTAAAGGAGATCACAAGAAAAATAAAATCTTATTGAAATCAAATGGACAAAGCGATCCTCAAGCCCCAAGGACA